>DF244405.1:8628-27258 GCA_000507305.1 Breviolum minutum Mf 1.05b.01 | reverse complement strand
GTCGACATGATGATGATGATGATGTGTATGCTCCAGAGGAGCAAAGTGATGGTACAACTTCAGTGGCAAGTGCTGTTACTGACTATGGGTTTCCACTTTCAGATTTACAAGAGCGTATTTTTCTTGTTTTGGATCGTGGCAACCATCCAGAAGAAGCTATTTGTGAATGGATGACATCAAGGTGCAGCAGGAGACTTGCTATTGCAGATTCGAGTGATCGTGGAACTGTGATGTTCTACAGTGACTGTTTGTCGGCTTTGGCAAATGCTCGAAGAAATTTACTTTCATGTGATGATGGTGAACGTAGCAANTTGTTGGTTTGTTGGTTTGTTGGTTTGTTGGTTTGTTGGTTTGTTGGTTTGTTGGTTTGTTGGTTTGTTGGTTTGTTGGTTTGTTGGTTTGTTGGTTTGTTGGTTTGTTGGTTTGTTGGTTTGTTGGTTTGTTGGTTTGTTGGTTTGTTGGTTTGTTGGTTTGTTGGTTTGTTGGTTTGTTGGTTTGTTGGTTTGTTGGTTTGTTGGTTTGTTGGTTTGTTGGTTTGTTGGTTTGTTGGTTTGTTGGTTTGTTGGTTTGTTGGTTTGTTGGTTTGTTGGTTTGTTGGTTTGTTGGTTTGTTGGTTTGTTGGTTTGTTGGTTTGTTGGTTTGTTGGTTTGTTGGTTTGTTGGTTTGTTGGTTTGTTGGTTTGTTGGTTTGTTGGTTTGTTGGTTTGTTGGTTTGTTGGTTTGTTGGTTTGTTGGTTTGTTGGTTTGTTGGTTTGTTGGTTTGTTGGTTTGTTGGTTTGTTGGTTTGTTGGTTTGTTGGTTTGTTGGTTTGTTGGTTTGTTGGTTTGTTGGTTTGTTGGTTTGTTGGTTTGTTGGTTTGTTGGTTTGTTGGTTTGTTGGTTTGTTGGTTTGTTGGTTTGTTGGTTTGTTGGTTTGTTGGTTTGTTGGTTTGTTGGTTTGTTGGTTTGTTGGTTTGTTGGTTTGTTGGTTTGTTGGTTTGTTGGTTTGTTGGTTTGTTGGTTTGTTGGTTTGTTGGTTTGTTGGTTTGTTGGTTTGTTGGTTTGTTGGTTTGTTGGTTTGTTGGTTTGTTGGTTTGTTGGTTTGTTGGTTTGTTGGTTTGTTGGTTTGTTGGTTTGTTGGTTTGTTGGTTTGTTGGTTTGTTGGTTTGTTGGTTTGTTGGTTTGTTGGTTTGTTGGTTTGTTGGTTTGTTGGTTTGTTGGTTTGTTGGTTTGTTGGTTTGTTGGTTTGTTGGTTTGTTGGTTTGTTGGTTTGTTGGTTTGTTGGTTTGTTGGTTTGTTGGTTTGTTGGTTTGTTGGTTTGTTGGTTTGTTGGTTTGTTGGTTTGTTGGTTTGTTGGTTTGTTGGTTTGTTGGTTTGTTGGTTTGTTGGTTTGTTGGTTTGTTGGTTTGTTGGTTTGTTGGTTTGTTGGTTTGTTGGTTTGTTGGTTTGTTGGTTTGTTGGTTTGTTGGTTTGTTGGTTTGTTGGTTTGTTGGTTTGTTGGTTTGTTGGTTTGTTGGTTTGTTGGTTTGTTGGTTTGTTGGTTTGTTGGTTTGTTGGTTTGTTGGTTTGTTGGTTTGTTGGTTTGTTGGTTTGTTGGTTTGTTGGTTTGTTGGTTTGTTGGTTTGTTGGTTTGTTGGTTTGTTGGTTTGTTGGTTTGTTGGTTTGTTGGTTTGTTGGTTTGTTGGTTTGTTGGTTTGTTGGTTTGTTGGTTTGTTGGTTTGTTGGTTTGTTGGTTTGTTGGTTTGTTGGTTTGTTGGTTTGTTGGTTTGTTGGTTTGTTGGTTTGTTGGTTTGTTGGTTTGTTGGTTTGTTGGTTTGTTGGTTTGTTGGTTTGTTGGTTTGTTGGTTTGTTGGTTTGTTGGTTTGTTGGTTTGTTGGTTTGTTGGTTTGTTGGTTTGTTGGTTTGTTGGTTTGTTGGTTTGTTGGTTTGTTGGTTTGTTGGTTTGTTGGTTTGTTGGTTTGTTGGTTTGTTGGTTTGTTGGTTTGTTGGTTTGTTGGTTTGTTGGTTTGTTGGTTTGTTGGTTTGTTGGTTTGTTGGTTTGTTGGTTTGTTGGTTTGTTGGTTTGTTGGTTTGTTGGTTTGTTGGTTTGTTGGTTTGTTGGTTTGTTGGTTTGTTGGTTTGTTGGTTTGTTGGTTTGTTGGTTTGTTGGTTTGTTGGTTTGTTGGTTTGTTGGTTTGTTGGTTTGTTGGTTTGTTGGTTTGTTGGTTTGTTGGTTTGTTGGTTTGTTGGTTTGTTGGTTTGTTGGTTTGTTGGTTTGTTGGTTTGTTGGTTTGTTGGTTTGTTGGTTTGTTGGTTTGTTGGTTTGTTGGTTTGTTGGTTTGTTGGTTTGTTGGTTTGTTGGTTTGTTGGTTTGTTGGTTGGTTGGTTGGTTGGTTTGTTGGTTTGTTGGTTTGTTGGTTGGTTTGTTGGTTTGTTGGTTTGTTGGTTTGTTGGTTTGTTGGTTTGTTGGTTTGTTGGTTTGTTGGTTTGTTGGTTTGTTGGGTTCGCCTGTTCTAAAGCTTTCGAGTCTTTTTGCATGATTACTTGCAGGTTCACTCTTCCATAGACTAAGAGTTGAAATGACCGACGATGCCCAGGGCTTGATCGGCAATCGCGCAAAAAAACCACCCAATTACCACTAAATGATCAGCTAAAGCGACAATGCTAACTGCTTGCACGGCTCAGGCGCCAAGAAAAGTAGAACAAGAGGTTGGATGATTTCATCCTTTTGCATATTCGTTGAATTTGTGAGAAGTTGAGAGTTGAAGATCTGTGTGGTCGTACTGCTCAAGCAGGATGTTTTGACAAGAAACCAGTCTTGGTAATTCCTCAAATTTTCGGGCAACATCATGGAAGCTTGCTGGACACAAATCCACGAGGACACTAAAAGTGCTTTGAGCCTGAGGTGTTTTGTACATTTTGACTTGTAAATGTGCTTCGCGCAGCGGCGCGCCATTTTTCATGTCTCCGGTGACCTGCTACCCCCACACCCGCCGCTTTAGCGAGCCTACTTTTCGAACCTCCAAAACCACGAACCATTGACAAAAACACAGTGATTCGCGACTTTCCTAACATTTGGCGCGTGTGGAGCTTAGGTGCATTGTGGCAGATGATGTCGGTCAGTGGGTGTCACAACCGTGTAGAAATCTGAATGATGAGTATCGCAGAAGATTGAAAATGAGACTTCACACAATAGATGGCAGCGCCAGTGAGAGCGATACGAGTTGTGAAGTCTCACAAGTGGTGTATTTCGAATCTTTCGCGCATGATATCGAGCTATGAATAGTTCTGCTTCTGGACAAAAATGCATGTGTGTTGCCTCTTGTTTTTTCTTTCTCCCGCAGTTTTTGTTGCACTTGATTGTGTTTTCTTTTCCTTAGACTGAATGTCTTGTCGTTATGGTTTTTGTACTGCCAGTATCTTCAAGATCCTTCGCAGCCTGCAAGCAAAAAACAAACATTTTTTCGCAGTTTTTGTGTTGGAATTTCTATGTTCTGCTTTTGGTTCATGTCCAAACCATGTCTTATGTTTTGTTTGAAGGCGTTTGCAGTTCCGTGTATTTGAAAAAATGACAGTGTTTCATTCATTTGCCCAAAACGCAATTAAAAAACAAATCCTTTTCATTGCTGGAATTTTTATGTTTTTCTTTTATTGTTTTTTTTTGGTTGGTCTCGTTCCACAATTTCCAGTGATGACTTTTTGAGAAAAAAATTGAACCAATTGTTTTTTGGCAGACGGTTGGTTTTGCCAATTGCGTCCCTACATGAACTTCGGTTCCATTTTGGGTTGTATCTGGTGTTGTTTCGGCATTGTTCCTTTTTTGTATTTGTCGACTCTTGTGTTGCCCACAATCGCGCAGTTTCATGCAAGTTCAATGACCGGAGCTTGCCCAGCATCAGGGCGTACAGTAACAGTCTTTCTCATTCTAATTTGGCTCTCGAACAATTTTGGTCCTCGAGTCAGCGTTTTGCAAAAAGGCGAAACTGAACATGCGGCGTTCCGCACAAACGACGAAAAATTAACTTTATAAATTTGGTGGTAATGTGGATTCCCATCGGTGGGACAAATCTCTTCTGAGATGTAGGCTGTTTTTTTACGTTGGCCTGGATCATCGGGCAATTTCTTGACTTTCTTCTTTCTCCATTTTACTTGCTCCAGGATGCCCCCCGCTCACCCCGGCCCCAAATCTTCAAACCTCGCTTGATTGTTTTGTTTCAAATATGTTCGATTTTTGAGATTAAATTAGATGAAACAAAAACACCACCCGAGTGATTACGCGACAGAAACATTCACAAATCGCTTTAAATGTTTTTTGGGAGTACAGGCTGTGCCGTGGATTTCTGTTCGCATCATTGAAACAAGCTTGATGTACTGAGGGATACAGTCCTGCCAATGAATCACGAATTGGACGTTAAAAGTCTCGTACGTAAACGATTTCGGTGGAAAACCCGGAGATAATGATTGTTGAATGGAAAATATTTTCCGAGGACAAAATTTAGATTGTTTGCAAAGTGTCATTGATCTGCTTTGCATGATGTTTTCACACTGTACTCATACAAAACATATGAAATTACACGCATCTGTACGCATCAAAAATACCATCTCTTCGCCATGGATGATAAAAACACATGCTGAAAGAAATTAGGGGACCAGGGGAACCCCAAAATATCGGCAGATGTGTTATTTTTTGGTTCAGATTTCCCGTGGCAAATCGGCAAACGGCACTTTGCGACCGGTGCCGCTTTTTCTTCGGTTGGCGAAAACCTTCGTTGGGAACTGAGGATCAAACTTGAGACGAACAGGGTTTTCCATATGTTTTTGCACCTTTGGAGGTAACAAGATGCCGCCAGTTGCGGCTGGTTCCCAGGGACCAATGGTAGGGATGCTTGGTGGGGCTTCAATCAGCCAAAGCTGCTTCAAACTAGCTCACAGCTCTGTGCAGTCCATGATGTGTGAGATTGTTGATTCTTTATTTATTGTTTTTGGTTGAATCTTTTGGTTAAACTTTTGGTTGCTCTTGTTTCACATTTTTGTTGAAGATCACCACCAAACCGCCTAACTCCAAGGAGTCCAACCGTCCAACCTCCCAAAAAAGGGCGCTGCTGAGGTGACACGGCGCGTGGGCGGCAACTCCATCGGGAATTCCAAGGCGTTGCAGTCGTCCACTTCCAGCAGTTCGAGATTGAAGCCGACCATTCGCCAAACCATTGAATCCATCACAAGTACTGGAAGCCAAGCTGAGTACTTTGCCTGAACCTGGAGAGTTTTTCCATGGGTCCTGTTTTAATTTGATTGATTCTGTCGATCGATTTTTTTTGTTGCTGTTTAGCATGTTTTTGCAGGCTTTCAATCATTTGCCACGTTTCATCAGACCAATTGAGCAATGAGGTATTTCAGACCGGAGCAAACCATCATTTTGTTTGACTGGGACGATACCCTTTGCCCGTCAAACTGGATCAGGGAGGCCCCCGTTGTGGGGATGTTATCTCAAAGTTTTTGGGTGAAAAGACAGCAAGGTGTCTTCGTCAAATCAATCATTTCTAGGTGAGTAGTTTTTTTTTTAGATTGGCCGAAGTTTCCTACTCCTTTGGTTTGTCGTCAGCCTTTCTTCGAAAGTTGGTGCGATTCGTTTGGTGGCCGCAGAATCGTCCAGCGTTGAGTTTCTTCAAACCTTGTCCTCCGGAAGAGAAGTGCCCATTGACAAATTGCTTGCGTCTGTTGAAGTCAAGCATTTGTGAACCGTGTGAAATGCTTTTGGGATTTCCAGGTACCAGCAACCCTTGCGTGAGCTGCAAAAACATGTGGAGGTTTGCAACCCTCTTGATACTTATTCTAGCAACTTTCAGAAATGCTGCCATTCACTGTGTCAAAAGCGGTTAAACTCTTCAAAGCGCATTTTTTTGAATTCTGGTCATGCGCCATGCTTCTCGGGGTTTCCAGCACCAGGCAACCCTCCAGCTTGCAATGAAGATGGGCAAGGCAGCTTACTTTTAACTCCATATCGAATGCGACGCTGTTTGCGCTGTGATTTCTTGGCTTGACCAATTTAAACACTGTTTCAATTTTGTCATTGAAACGAGCAATTGTTGCAGATATGCAGATATTTCTGGATACCCCCTGGTATCTTGTGACAATGATTCACTTGTATGCAGGTCATCATCGTGACCAATGCTATGGAACCCTGGGTGGAAACCTCCTGTCGGTCACTTCTGCATGGCTTGACTGAAAACCTTTTCGACATGTCGTTTTTCGGGGGTTGAGTTTGGGGTCCACGGAGCCTTCAGGCTCCGATCATGCGAATCTTAAAGCAGCAGATGTGTTGTTCACAGCTCGTTGACCTGTTGTTCTTGGTACCAGGTCGGTTCTTTTTGTTTTGCCAGGAATTTCCTCCCAGCCTTGGTGCCAATTGTTTCGCAGATCCAAGTCATTTACGCTGCTTTTCCGCGTTCGGGATAAAAGGATGGAGGTTAAAAATGGTTAAAATGAGTTATCAAATCCATATGGGTTTCCCCGTAATTTTTTAGGTGACCTTGTTGGGATGGATATGTAAGTGACCGTTTCAAAGGTTGTTTGTATAAGTGACCTCCAAATTTTCGGGGATTAAAAGGTCTCCACTTGAGAACCACCTGGTGGTTTAGTGGTTATATTTTTTGCCGATCGCATCGAGGCCAGATCGGTTTTTGACACAATGACCTGTGATGCTGCCAAGGCGTGGTCTTGGGGACCCTGTGAAACACCTGCGTTTTGTGAAAGATTTTGATGCATTCGTGGGAAAAAGTACTTCAAAAGACTGTGACCAATATCAGGCATTCCCTGCTATCGAAGATTGACGTGGGACTTTGTGGAAAGAAACAAATCCAAAAAAGTCCATCATCTTTAAGCTTCCAGTCGCTTCCAGTCGTTGGTTTTTGGGTATGATTTTTCGTCATTCAACGGCACTCAGATACCTCAAGCTCCTGGTCGGGCGCTCCCCGGCCTGTATGCAGCCAATGGCCAAAATAAGGTGGGCCGGTGGGGAAAAACCAAAAGTCTTGGAAGCTGCTTTGCTGCTGAAAATGTTTCTGGGTTACCAAACAAAACGACTCGAATCCAGAAGTTTTTATTTTGCCACAAAATCAAGGCAACAAAACTTCGGTTTCTGAATTTTCTTTTGGACCGGGATGCATCATGGTATTGTAGTTTTTTTTGTTTTTCTCGGGTTACTGGTTACGGTAATATCTGGCCCTCCAACAAAAACCGTTGGTTTTTGGAGGTTTGAACACTTCACCCCTGCACCACCCATCTCCTTGCAGTTGGGCAATGGCCAGCGTGCTCCACAACAAATTGATGAAATGGCGCCTCAAAGATGGAAGGCGTCTGACGTTTCTCAAAACCGACGTTTTCTTTGTTTGCAGGATATATGGATATACAAATTGTATAGCATGGGGTGTACCTGTGCTATGAATTTTCCAAGTGCCTTTTTTTTTGAGGGGGAGAGAGGTATTGCATAGAAAATTTGTTTTTTGAACCACTTGCGAGCTTGGCCAGAGTTTTTGTTCCGGAGTTTGCAATGAGACACCATTTGGACGAGGAAATCGCTTTCGAGCAAGAAATCGCTGGCTTCTACTCGCGCTATGCCCATCAAAGTTGGAAGAACGTCATCTCCATTGGTGAAGCTGGCGAGTTTTCCATTGTTCCACGTTCGATTGACAACAAGTCCAGGCACTAGACAGGCAAAAAGAGAAGACACTTCTTGAGAACTCACTGATGGTGTTTTTGTGGATTACCACTTTGTTTTACCATGACTCCTCCAGGACCTATCTTTGAAATAAAATCAATTTTTGGCCTCTAATGATCACAACAGGAGATTCAATCTTTGAACGTGATGCTGTTCGACGTGTTGTCATAAACCGTCCTACTGCCAACAGAAAGTTGATGGCTCAGCTTCACAGAGTCCACAGGCGTTGAAAGAAGTTCTTCGTTTTTCGATATGGGTGTTTCCAAAAATAATGGTACCCCCAAATCATCCATTCTAATAGGGTTTTCCATTATAAACCATCCATTTTGCAGGTACCCCTAATTTTGGAAACATCCATATCAAGAAGTTGCAAACACTAAGGTGCCGAACAAAGACTGCAAAGCTTCTTGATGAGCCGGAAATTGATGAGCTTGTTGCCCAGGCGCAGAAGATGAGAGTGCCTTTAAGATGATGGTTTCCTTTTCGCTAGAGTCATTTTCCACTGAACCATGAAATTGGATTTACTGCGTTATTACGGCTCAAGCCCTCTTGCAATTGCTTGCACTTTGCCTAGATCTCATTTTCCGCTTTGTCCCTTCAAATGGCTTTGCCAATGAAGAAGTCCGTGATGAAAACCACCATGAAGAGTAAGGCAAAGACTACAATGAAGGCTCGCGCCATGCTATAGGTTATGGAAACGGTGTCTATTCCTTAAGGGCGTAGCCACCTAAACAAAACAGTTTGAAACAAAAAGACTGCAATGACAGTCTGCTAAGCACGCAATGTACAGTTGCCCACTAAAAGTTGAACATATGATGGTTAGCATCTAATTTGGAATTGTTTACCTTTCGGNCAGTAGAGGTCCAAACAAGATTTGCAGATATTAAAGGGACATATGCATTCTGACAGCTGCTTGTGATCATGAAGACTGATGAGAATGGTTGGAGCTTAATTGAAACTCAACAAACTCAGCATGCCCTTGGATTAAAACGATAGTTACCTCCTTTGCCAGCAAGCATGGTTCGTTCTGTGGAATATGGGTGCCTCTAAGATGATGGTTTCCTTTTCGCTAGAGTCATTTTCCACTGAACCATGAAATTGGATTTACTGCGTTATTACGGCTCAAGCCCTCTTGCAATTGCTTGCACTTTGCCTAGATCTCATTTTCCGCTTCGTCCCTTCAAATGGCTTTGCCAATGAAGAAGTCCGTGATGAAAACCACCATGAAGAGTAAGGCAAAGACTACAATGAAGGCTCGCGCCATGCTATAGGTTATGGAAACGGTGTCTATTCCTTAAGGGCGTAGCCACCTAAACAAAACAGTTTGAAACAAAAAGACTGCAATGACAGTCTGCAAAGCACGTAATGCACAGTTGCCACTAAAAGTTGAACATAATGTTGCTTAGCATCTAATTCGAAAGGGTTTACCTTTCGCAGAGATTCTCTCTCCGGACACTCAGTTTCCTGGATTTTTTTTATCGAGAACTTCGAGAACTATATACTTCTCTACGGACATTCCTTATCCTAGAGTTTTACGGGGAAATTCGTGTCAGTTGAGAATAGTCTCAATTTGATGAAGTGTGCATGTAGGTCACTCTTTTTCCTGGAGTTTTTAGATGCCTTCAATTCCTTGAGGGTGTCAAAAGCATGGGCAACAATTGAATGTGGATATGCTGTATGGTACTTAGGGCCCATCCAGAACAAAGCGACTCCCCGCAGGCTCGTGCCATGAAGAAGAAGGCAGTGAGCAAGATTGCACGAGGCAAGTTGGCAAAGGTGGTGGTCTTTAAAGGTGCAAAGGAAAAAACTGCGTCCGGTCACTCCCGTTCTGACCTCATGAAGAACAAGAGGAACAAGGCGGGGAAGCACAAAAAAACAGGACCTTTCGTTCATGACCAAAGCGTCCTGTGTTGCTAAAAGCATGTCAAATCCATTGTAAAACGACAAGGAAGAAAAAATATGAAACAAATACATAAAAATACGACCTCCAGAAAGTATCAGAAAGTATGATGAAGTCATACGTTTCATGATTCTTATGTGGTATACAGTTACAGTCAGGGCTCTGGTTTTTGATGTTAAAGCCTTCCAAATCTTTACTCTATGTAAACTATAGACTTCTCATGCCATACTGTAAGCATCTGTAAGCACAATCCCTTGTAAAACACGAAGGAAGAAAACAACCATCACGCCAGAATGCGTAATGCAAAAGTAAACAGGGTCTTTTGACAGCCATTTGACAGCCTCAGGTTGTCAGCAAGAAGCAAAACGCCGCGGGAAAGAAGGCCTACAAGAATATTTGGGCACGTGATTCAACCTCCACGCGGTGTGTCCGGGCCTTGGCAGCGACCAAGGTACGAAAGAATCATGATAGGCAGTCATTTGAGTGCTTTGATAACAGACTGCAAGGAAACCAATTCAAGTGTCAAAGTGTTGAAGCACATACTGCTTGTGGTATAGCAGGAAAGTCAGGAATTGAATCACAGGTGTTTACCGTTCTCCGTGAAGGTAAGCTCGCTCTCGTGCATAAGATCAGCAACTTAGGGGAAAGACAGCTTATGGGGTATCACTGGACAGGGATCACCATGGCTATGGATTTCGAGTTGAGAATGATCTTTGAGATGGAACTCCAGAAGCATGGTGTAAGCTCTGGAGATCAATATGTTGAGAAGAAAGCTGCCTTTTTGCACTTCCAAGAGGTCCTCATGGAGCAAATTTTTGAACATGTGAGGTTCGGCAGATTCCTGGAGCTCCGGGGAGTGATCTGCGAAGCTGAGAAATTGGAAGATGCAGAGGAGAAAGATGGAAAGAATGATGTGCATTGCAGTCATTCTGAAGCAAAAGCTGAGGAAGCCATGATCCAGGACCCCGCACCGGGCTCCACGGAGGACGTGTCCTGGGACGAGGTCTCTGGATCAAAGATGGCTTATGGAGAGTTGAGAGGCGGCATGCAGGAGATTGCATCACAAGCATGCTCAAGATCTTACTATGATAAGGAAGCCGTCTTGAGAACAATCCAGAAAGAACAAACACTCAGGGGAGGAGCTGGTGGTGCTTCTACCACAGCTAGAAAACAACAAATGAGAGAAGCGATACGTGAAATGTCT
Organism: Breviolum minutum Mf 1.05b.01; assembly: GCA_000507305.1. Taxonomy (NCBI): domain Eukaryota; class Dinophyceae; order Suessiales; family Symbiodiniaceae; genus Breviolum; species Breviolum minutum. The sequence continues at coordinate 16,481 of DF244405.1, read as the reverse complement.
GCTATGGTGGATGGCATGCCTGAGACACAGGCTGACAGCACACAAGAGGATGAGGCATTCGAAAAGATCGTGAATGACATAAAGCAATTGGCTGAAACTTGGAAAAGTACCAAGCCGTCTAAGGAGCAGATGAAGCAGAGGTTGGAGCTGATATCGGAAAGGCTTGATAAGAACATCAAGTCGAAGGCAAGTGGAGGACGAGCAGAAATTTCCAATACTGCACCTTTGCAGTCTTTCTACTCGAATTTTGCACAAAGGTTCCCAGCAAGAGAAACAACAGATGGTGGAAAATCAGCCGGTAAAGGCAAAGGAAAGAAAGGAGGTAAAGGCAAAGATTTATTGCGCACTTTGCCTCGATTCGACCTGCAGAGGGTCTACCCACAGAAGAGCATCACAACATGGCATCTCATTCTTCGGGACTTGGAGAATGGACAGATGCCAAATGGAGAAGTGGCGGTATGTGATTCTATCAACCGCATGGCGGAAATCCAACAATTGGCAGCAGTTCATGATCTGGACCGCACCATCACTTTAGTGGCGAAGGCTGAGGGTAAAGACACTGATTTGTCCCTGGTGAAGAACAGCAAGGCTTTCTTGCTGCCTTATCAAGGCAATTTGGCTATGTCGAGAGCTATTGTGGCCACTATGAATGGCAAGGAGCCACAGGATATAGGTGAGAAACCAATTGAGTGCAAAGAGCCTTGGAATGCTGGAGGGAAGAAGGTTTCATTGAGGATCACTGCAGTCTTCAAGTTCATGGACCCGAAAATGAAAGATCCCATCAAGCAGTTTCCGGCACATTGCCTGCATGCATTAGGATGCCCTGAAGGGGTTCGAGAATGCAAAACAAGTGGATGGAGCCTTGACGAAGAGGAGATGATTTTAGTGGGATACTGTCTGGTAGATCCAGCAGTTGTTGAACAAATGTTGGCCCTGTCGGGGACTGGTGGTGTCTTCATCAGTCAACTCAAACAAAATATAGTGGCCAAACCACCAGTGACGTGGTATGCTAAGATTGATTCGGAGACTGAGATGGACTTTTACATCCGAGTGCAGAAGGTGGCGAAAGAGAACTCAGTCCCGATGGCCTGGCGTAGAGGAGGAGGTCTCTGCCTTGGAGTGGCTATGGAAGATACCACAGAGAGGGCACACAGTTGGATCTGCTATGGGGTGCCCACCTTTTGGGGCCCTTTGACCTTGAAGGAATTTCTGGAGAAGAATTCTTGGAAAATGGCATCCAACCCATCGCCGCCAAAGGGTCGGAACAAAGGATGGTTGGTTGTAGGATACATTGAGGGCAAGAAGGAACAGAACTTCACATACCAATTGAATGAAGATGACAAGCAGAGGCATATTAGTATCAGGAAATGGGAAAAGATCCGGAAAGTTGAGACAGCAAATTTCCTGAAAATATCAGGCCCTAAGTGGTGGTCTGTAGATGACCCAATTGAAGTCGACAAACCTCAAGATCAAGAGATGAAGGAAGGTGATGCAGTATCACCCACAGTGTGCTTCCAACCTGAAGTGGCGGATACTGCTTTGGACAATGACACTGACATGGAAGCAGAGGCCAAAAGAAAGTTGGAAACAAGCACCCCAGCTGTGAAATGGCAGAAGAGTGCGTTTGGAGCGGCGAAAGGTGCTAGAGGAAGAAAGGTCACCGGTGGACAGGCAGGCCCTGGATCTTCAAGCTTGCTTGACACCGGTGGCCGCGGTGATTGCGGATGGAGGGCCTTAGCATATATGCTGGCGGCGTTGAACACCAGGAAGTCACCAGAAGACATCATGGCTAGGATCGACATTTTAAGCAAGACTTTGAGGGGTAAGACTACTGCCTATATGGTACAACACCGACATGTCTGGGAACCCTATTGGGCAGTCGATGCAAAATGGAATGAAACATCCGAAGCTGGCACACCAGCAACCGATTTGACTTCATTCCTTGAAGTCATTCAACGTCCTCTTCGTTGGATTTGTGGATTAGGATTGGCCTCAGTTGCTCAGCTTCAGAGAGTGAACATTGTGGTCTTCAAAGCAGATGGCCCGACAGATGACTGGAAAATCATTGCAAGATTTTGTGGAGCAGAAGACTGGCACAAACTGCAGATTATTCCTATTGTGCTAGATGGGGGACACTACTACGCTCTCAGAAAAGGCTTGAAGGGCAATAATTGGCCGAAGGAGTGGATGGATGTGAATGATGCCATCCCTTGTTCACAAGATTTCCAAATGAAAGGAGCCGATAAGGCTATCCGTGGTGGTGCTGATGAAGAGGATCCTTGTGCTGAGGAAGATATTCAGAAGACACCTAAAAGGAGGCTTGATTTTGGAGAAGCTGAAGAAGAGGAAGACTGGTTGCGTACTTGCTCTGCAGGTTCAGCAACAAGATCTACACTAATGGGCAGCACTGCAAAAAGAAGGATAGTAGGAAAAACCAGTCCAAGTGAGGTCCAATTTGTACCGAGCTCGACGTCGAAAAAGGCTTTTGAGACGGGCATTGGCATCATCGATGGCAAGGAAGTTGTTTTGAGAAATGCTTCAGGACACAGACTGGTCAGAGGTATTGCTCATTGGAAATGTCCGGTATGTGAAGAGGAATTGACGATCAACAAAGATGAAAGATCGGGCAGATGTGCAGTCACAAAGCACATGATGAAATATCACAAGGCCATTTGGGAAGAGGATCGACAGCAGAACTTGAAATGGGGAAGAACTAAGAGTAGTTACTCCCTAACTAATGCGGGTTTTACCAATTGACTTTGTGGACATGCCGGAGGAGGACAGACTTCAGAAGGCACAATTCATTTGTCCGTTCTGTGATAAATGTATGCCAAAGCTGGATATGACAGGAAAGAAAGCAAATGCATTGGCTGTGCTTTGCAAAAAGAAGCACCTTAGAGTCGATTGTGCAGAGAGGAATGGCCAGATGATGGACATGAAGGCATACAACAAGATGTTTTTGCAGAAGTACCCGCAATTCAATCGCAAGAGAGAACAGTATGTGACGCAAAAGGTTATCAACTCGATGCAACCTCGGATGGAATATGCCAAGGAAGTTGGACACGATCCATTGCTTTGCCTTTTGGATTTGAAGGCAGTGGGCTGGAGAGGTATTTGCACAGTAGTTTGCAAAAAGTGCCGATTGGACATTGGTTCGAACAGCAGGGAAAGAGTACACTACAAATGCGATGGCAAGAGACATGAAAGTGCTAAGGTTGCGCCTGGTGTCAAGTTCTGGCGAGCCGCCAGAGCTGAGAACAAGATTGAATACTTCAAAGAGGAGCTTGGAATGGACGATGAGGATCTTTTGCAAACTCTTTTGGCAGTTGAAGAGTCCATTGAGAAAAAGCAGAGGGTCAACATTCAGATCAAGACAAGCAGGACATTGAGGAAGCGGGCTACTATGCCTTCAACCTTCCAACCACAACTTTGAAATGCAGGGCTTTCCACTCTGGTCCGGGGTGGTATGGCCCATGATGCAAAGGACAATGAGGATGAAGAAGCCATGAACCAGGACTTCGCACCGGGCTCCACGGAGGACGTGTCCTGGGACGAGGTTACTGGATCACAGATGGCTAGAGGAAGAGAGTTTTGTGATTGGAGGAAGAAGAAGAATTTGAGGAAAATCAATGTCATATCTTTGAACTGCCAAGGCGTTGAAGGAGCTTGGAGATTGATGCATTTGGTGGCTGATGGTACCATCAACACGGCTGATGTTATTCTTTTACAAGAGGCTGGAGCCACGCTACATCAATGGAAAAGCATGCAAAGATTCATGATGAAAAATGGCTTCAAGGGTTTCTATACCCCAGGATCCAGAGACAGCAAGAAGAAACATTGGAATCGACATAGAGGTGTCATCACTTTCGTTCGATCCAATATCCCATCAAAATGGCACTATGAAGAGAGTTGGGAAGGAGGACAGATCCATGCATTGGAGATACAAGGCATACTTCTGATCAACACGTATTGTTCCCCACAGTTGGCCTGCATTTCAGAACATGTTGGGAAGATCAGTGAGCTTTTCCTTTCTCTTGGTTGGCAGGGAGATTGGATAGCTGGAGGTGACTGGAATGAGACCTTCACGGATAGCTGGGCATCAACCATTCCCCTATTGCACGGGGGTTGGCAATGCAACTTTCAACAAGACCTGGCGACAAGATGGGAAGGAAATAGGTGCATAGACTACTTTATGGGAACATTGGAGATGGAGGAGATGACCACGCTCCTTCACCGGATCAGCGACCATAAGATCATCAAAACTGCTATCAAAGCAGCTGGTAGAGTCCCTTTGGAAGAAAACAGGTTCAAAAGAGAACCGATGTTCAACAAACCAGCATGGGTCACTAAAGCTCAATGGATAAAACTTCTTGAGGCTGCTTGCATCCAGGGAGTCAAGTCGAATTGGGCTGTTGCAAACAGAATGGTAGATGAGGCATATCCCATGAAGGAGGACTATGAAGAACAGGAAATGGTGGACTTTGTCTGGGCGCACACTTGTGCCCAACTCACATGGGCATTTGGAGAAGCTTCTTTGGAGGCGCTTCATTGCATTCCAGAGGACTTTGAGGATTGCAGGGAGATCAATAGGGTCCAGACTTTGGCCAATTATGACCGAATTAAAGGCCACAATGTAGTGGTCATGAAAAGAAAGATGAATAGCAAGAAGAACATTGAGGATGAAGCCATCAGGAAGAAGTGGAAAGATTTGGGGCGTCTTAATGCCTTGAAACGACAAGTCGTCAAGAGAAGATTTGATGAAGAAGGAAAGAAACATGCAAAGAGCTTCTTTGGCTGTGATCCTTCTTTGATCTCTTTGAGAGCTGTCGAAGAATTGGAGAAAGAGAAGAAGGAACAAGTCCTAAAGATGCAGGCGCAGATGAAAAGACATTTGATCAGTAATTGGAAGAAGAGAATGACAACTATGAGTCACAAAGCTGAATGGCTCAACAGAAAGGGATTTGTCAATACGCCAACAGTGGAAGATGGCTCAGACAAAGCTTCATGCAAAGTTGAGGATGCAGAGAAGCTAAGAAGCTATTGGGAGCAGTTCTGGAACAATCAGAACTGGACAGAAGAAGAATTGAAAGACAAGCAAGATGAGTTGACAAAGGTGCTGAAGCCTATCATCCGTGGTGCAAATGTTGGTAGTACCAGGCCTAACCTGGCACTTTTCAGACAAAGGATAAAATCAGTGAAAGGCTGCCCTGGCGCTGATGGATGGTCAAGAGAGGAGATCATGACAGTTGCTGGTAGCAAAACGGCAGCAAAACTGGTTTGGGACAGCATGCAGACCTGGGAGCAATTTGGCCTTTCACCGACTCCGGTGGCCAATTGCAAGATGGTGATGATACCGAAAAAGGACTTGAGGTCAGTTTGTCCTTCAGCATTCAGACCGATAGCAGTCCAGAGTGCTTGGTGGCGTGCCTGGTCAAGCACGTGGCTCCGCAGCAAAAGAATTAGCTCTTGGGTGCAACAAACCTTTCCAAGAAATATCTCAGGGGGCATACCAGGCTCATATGGCCCGGAGGCTATGGCTGCCATCCTGGACTACAAGTTGAAAGAGCAGAAGCACGGGGTCACACTTGACCTGAAGCACGCTTTTGACTCAGTTCAGATTGGATTGATGGAAGAGGTGTTTTTGAGGATACTTCCAAGATCCCACCATGTTTGGATCACTTTGCTCTTTGGCCATTGGAAGAAGCTTCGAAGGTTGATCATTCTGGACTCACATGTTTGTGAGATACCACTATGCTCAGAATCAGGACTTCCACAGGGAGATCCATTGTCACCGTTAGTTTTGGTGGTCATGATGCATGCCCTACAAATTATGGTAGAAGACAGAGTTGGTGATGAGAACTTGAAACACTTCATTTACATGGACGATCGAACAGCCATTGCTAGTTCCAAGTCAGTGGTCAAAGAAACTCAAGCAGTGTGGTGTGACATTGCAGCTGAGTATCATTTGCATGAGAACACCGACAAAGCCCAATTTGTTGATATTTCGAAGAAGAAAGATAGTTTTGAGGTCCTAGGGTCTCTGCTGGGGACTCCTAAGGACCAGGACATTCGCAAGAGCAAAATGACAAAACGTTTGATCAAGGCTGCTGAGCTCTACAGGAAGATCCGATTCCTCCCTGAGTCATATACGCAGAGGATGAAAGACGTCAAAGTTTTTGGAGGAGGTATCATTGGATATGGATGGATAGCACACAATCCAACACCCCAGAAGCTGAGGACACATTTGACAGCTGTATGGAAAGGTCTGGGTCGTACCCAATTTTCTGCCGTCGAAATGAGGAAAATCATTGCTGGGGCCAGCATACATCTTAGCATACATGTGCTAAGAAGACAGATGAGATTGCTTCAACAGCGTAATGTGGCAATTCAAGAAATGTACAGCATAGACATTTGGTCGACACAGATGACTTCTTTGGAGCAGATGGTTACCCAAGGACTTTTTGATCTTGAATGGCATAAGGATGAGCGATTTGGCAAGTGGACTCATCCGCTCAGTAGCACCGGCTTCCTTTTAGAAGAAGTCTTAGATGAGAAACGGTGGAAAAGCATCAGCCATGACCTTAGAGAATCTTATCGGTGCCAGGCGTTTGAGCTCCACAAACATTCTTCGCGCCATGAAGTTGCTGGACAAGACATTGGAGCATATGATCCTGCTAGGAGAAAAATGGCCATAGATTGGGCCAAGAATGACACCCTGGCAAATATGCTCATTCTGGGGGCTGTCCAAAGCCCGCTCTTGAGAAGCAAGAATCGAAATGGGGTTCAATCAGTTTGCCCCAAATGCATGATGGAAAATCCACACTGGGATCATCTATGGGGATGTCTCGTTGGTGTGGTTCCGGCTGATGCTCTCTTAAGGAGATATTGTTGGCCGCGTTCTCGTGAAGATCTACCGCTGTGTACAGCTTTTGCGGAGGGCATCAAGAACTTCCAATGATAGGTGGCACGTTGTACTAGCACTTGGGGCTGTCCAACTATGAAAAAGGCGATACCTACAAGAATATTTCTGGCTGGAACCAGGCCCGGATATGACACATAGATGAGATGAATGAGATTGAGACGGATGCTACGGTTGAGCCTCCCACTTAATTTCTAGTAGCACGGTGTATGAGTTTGAGTTGTTGTTAGACCTATAGCTTTTCAGTCGTCGTAAACCTAATGCAGTCGTCAATTGACAGTGTCTCTTTTGTCGTCATTTTACCACCGTCTCCGACAGGCAGTCATCAAGGCCAGAAAGGAATTGGGCATCAAGGGCTTTTGTGCTGTCAACGGAAAATCTTCGCAGGGCAAGGCACTTTATGCTAAGGCCAAGGCCATCTATGCCGCTTGAGAAGTTCAACTGCAGGCAGTTTGAGCTTGCGTGGTAGTTCACGGAGCATTGAATCTGCCTTTTGATCTTCTTTTACAGACGATTGAGCTCAGCATGTACAGCAGCTTTCGCTGAGCCACTACAAGACTGGCAGCTGTCAGAGACATGCAGTGGAAAACCTGTTGAAAACTGCTGCGTTCCTCATTTCTGATATGATATTCAGTAGAGGTCCAAACAAGATTTGCAGATATTAAAGGGACATATGCATTCTGACAGCTGCTTGTGATCATGAAGACTGATGAGAATGGTTGGAGCTTAATTGAAACTCAACAAACTCAGCATGCCCTTGGATTAAAACGATAGTTACCTCCTTTGCCAGCAAGCATGGTTCGTTCTATGGAATATGGGTGCCTCTAAGATGATGGTTTCCTTTTCGCTAGAGTCATTTTCCACTGAACCATGAAATTGGATTTACTGCGTTATTACGGCTCAAGCCCTCTTGCAATTGCTTGCACTTTGCCTA
>DF244404.1:0-24112 GCA_000507305.1 Breviolum minutum Mf 1.05b.01 | reverse complement strand
GAGTATGCGTCAAAAGCAGCACCACCGCCTGTCATCAGAACATTGATGGACAGATTCGTTGACAAAGCAAACGAGATAGGAAGAAGTGACATTGTCGATGAATTAGGAACTGCGTGGCAAGAATATTCAGATAGCTCCAACAGTGGCAAAGCTGCAGCGAACATGGGAGTCGCCATGGTAATGGCAAGACATGATTTGTTTCCCAAGAAGTGCCTCCAGAATCGGATCTGTCCGAACTGCATGTTTGAACAGCCAAAGTTCTTCTTGTCATGTCCACAATGCAAGGGAAAGTTCATCAGTGCTGGTACGATGAATCAGTGTTCGCCGATCCTGATTTTATCTACCAGGGAAGAAATTGATGTGATGATTCGTGAGAACGAAAAGGCCCTTGCTGAGATTGAATTTCTTGATGATGACTCACAGGAGAATGAAACCAAGGTCAATGATGATGAAGAGATCAAGAAAGAATACTCGCCAAGAGATGACGAGATGGAAGTCTCTGATGGACAAGAAGAGGAGGTCGAAATAGTCGATGTTGATGAATCAGACTCCCTGGAGGTCAACAATGAAAGACTGAAGCGTGACCTTGTCAATTACAGCGGAGAAGGACTACTCAACACCGATCCCGAAGATCGCATCACCCGATACATCCTTTTCAAGATAGCAGACTTTTGTGTGCATCAATATGGGAATTGGAGGAGATACGTCTTCGATGAGACTGATAACAAAAGAGCTAAGCTCCTTGCAGATGGGATAAGGCACGATGTTACGGGAACAGATCACCCTGTGCTGAGAACAGGACTTGGAGGACCATTCACTCTGGAAAGAGGACTTCCTGTGACGGTAGATGAGGATACCCTTCGAGCATTTTATGAAGATAGAGCAAAAGCACCAGGAGCTACCATAGATGCAGAAGAGAGAGTTAGGAGGTACAGTTTCAGCGTGATGGTGACAAAACTGATCGAGGCTCTCTATCGTCGAGGATATGATCTCGCAGGTGATTTCAGGACTCGTGTTCAAGCATGTAACTCGATGAGCGAACAGACCACAACAGAAGCTTTGAGGTCTCGTGCGCAACTGCGAGAAGATGTAAACGTCGTAGAGGCAGCCATGAAGGAAGCATTGGGGATCGCATATCCAGACTACATGTCGTTTTCGTTCTTCAGTAGACTCAATCCTCCGGGCAATTTGAAGATCAGTGTGCATGACTTCCAATCCTTCTACGTTTCAAAGAACAAGAAGAAAATTACTGGTGAAATGGTACATGTTATGCACTATTATGGGATCCAGAACGTACCTACATTCGAGGACTTGGCAAGCAAGCACAAGAGGAACAATGTAGACGGACCAGTTGTATTGAAGTTCCTCATCGACACTCCCGCTGGGGGATCGCGTGGATTCAACTTGTTGATGCCAGACAGATCCAATGAGGTTCAAAGAGCAGAGGAGCAAGATGTAGTAATGGGAGAGACAGTTGCAGAAGAAGAGAACAAAGAAGAGATGGAGGTGGGGCCTGCAGAACCGGAGTCAAGCCCTGATACTGCAGCAGACGATGTGTCGATGGATGACCAAGAGAAGAAAGAAGACAAGACAACACCGCCTGATCCCCCTCTAGATCCCATCATCGAAACTCCCGACCAAGAAGAAGATACGTCGATGAACATGGGCGAACCATCGAAGGGCACAGTGGAGAGGGTTGATGAAGCACAAGAAACTGAGGGTTTAGCCGCCGGCTTACCCAAAGATCAACCAAACAAACCTGTGGTGTTGAAGCCACGTCCACCGGCGCCTCCTCCAATTATGAAAGCTCACGCAAAACCAAAACCAAAGGAGGGAGCGATGCCCAAGGACTTCACGCCAGGCACCCAACCAGTGATGCCTAAGATGACCACTTCAGTCCGGCAAGTACCCAAGAAGAGTGAGTCAACCACCGAATCCAAAGGGTCAGAGACAGTCGTAGAACCAAAATTGATGCCGAAGCAGCCACCACATCCGCCTCCAAGCCCGAGGCAGAAGGAGATGGCAGCAGCAGCCGCAGCTGCAGCCAAGGAAGGCACAACAGCCGCACCGCCAAAAGCGGCAGCCGTCGATCAAGTGGCCAATGATGGGACTGCAAACCAACAAGATGATCGACCTTGGGCAAGCTACACAGGGACCGGACCTGATGCTCGGGACCCTCGTCCCCCAAACACTTCGAACCAGCAGAACATTCACCCACGAGCCCGTGGGAGAGGAAGAGGTGGGGGGACATGGCAGCCTATTGCCAAAGGAGAATCGAAGGGCCACGCTCAAACCCTGAGCGAGATGTGGGATAACGACTATGGCAATGACTGGTCGGTTAATCCTACAGCATCCTCTTCAACACCGTCAGCACGAGGAAGAGGAAGAGGAAGAGGTGGCAGAGGCCGTGGTAGGGCACAACATCAATATGATGATTGGATTGCGACTGGACTTAGAGGATCAGTGGGAGATGTTCGTCATCTACTTCAATGGTACTATCCTGATCAATACACTTACCATCTTGACGAATTCTGGCGTGGCACCGATGATGACCAGTGGTACGTGAACGGTCGAAGTTGGAGATGACCTATATCACGCAGGTCGAGATATGAGAGGGGGTAATTCGAATGACCCCTGTGCATGATGCCCACATTTTGAAGCATCACAAGTATTTTGCACGTAATTCTTGCACGCACGCAGTAGCATTGCTTCTCTAGAACTGTTTCAATGGCTGTGTTCCGCCGGATCCTGCCAAAATCAAGTCTTTGTACAGAATAGATCTCGATTGTCTTTAGTACGTTTTCGGTAGAGTAGCACTGTGAAATTCTTGCGTAGTGAGAGGTGCTTAATTAACTCATTGTTTCAAGCCATTGCATCGCCAAAATCTGCATCTGCTCTCCACACTCTGTGCGAAGTCACAGATGTGGGGGGTGCGAAGAGTGTATCAGCGGTAGTATGCGGTACATAACCTCTTCATATATGGCGATTGCATTTGGCTCAAGACCACCGTGGTCAAGCTTGCACGGACCTAGTGAAGACTTCACAGCTTCACTCAATACTCGTGTATTGCGACCGAAAACAGAGTGATTCCGACTGCGTTGCACTCTCCATCACTTGAGCTGCATTGAGACCGATTGCTTGATAACACATACTGTGGTAATATATCACCTTACACCTAGTTTAGCAGGTACAAAGCTATTCGCATATACGTATATATATATATATATATGTACCTAGAACCCATGTGACCTCTTTTTTGGGGGGGTTGACCTTCCACAAATCTTCCAAAATATGGGTTATTTGGGTTTTAGGTATATTCAATACATGTTATACTGCAATCCCTTTGCACCCAATTTGATGAAAACCATTTAGGAGTGAAAAACGTCAGCCGAGAAACAGTCAAACGATGTCAAAAAATAAGTTAAACTGTACTGTAGAATTGTACGGCGTAGACCCACATACCTACCAATGTTTTTATATATATATATATACATGTACCCATCTACCCCTCTACCTCTAGCTATCTAGCTATGTATCTAGCTAGCTAGCTATCTATCTAATGATCTATCTAGCTATCTATCTACTTGTTTGTCTGTCTGTCTATCTTGCTATCTAGCTATCTCTCGATCAATCTACGTACCTATTTGCCTATCTACCTATCTAATCCTATCTTGTCATAATATACCAGAGTATATACATTTATAAATGGTTTCCTGTTGTTGTTGTTGTTGTTGTTGTTGTTGTTGTTGTTGTTGTTGGTCTGTATGACTACTTTACCCCTCGAGGCTTCCACCCCAGCCTGGAATGTGTGAACAGCTACTTTGGATTGGACATGACAAGTTACACCATGTTACACCCCAGAAAATCTTCACATGTCCTTTTCCCAGGGGTCCCTGTTCCATCTTGAATCTAGGGACCAGACACCTTCCCTCAGCTCCATCCAAAAACATCCACTTTCGAAGGAGTTCTGGAATCGGAGTGGGGCCATCACGAGGCGGGTTTTGGCATGAGGTCAGATGTTTTTTGCTCACTTGGAAAGCGGATGAAAGTGTTGGACACTGGTTATTTGTATCAGATTTCTTCATGAAGTTATCCTTATTGATTTTTATGGAGGTATATTGGATTGAGTTGATTGGAAGCATTTAACCCCCCCGCAAAAAAAACATGGACATGTGGATTCAGTTGTGGGTTTCTCAAGCAACAACAGGTCGGGCAAGTTGGACTCATTGACTACTACTGTACGCTCCATTTCGGCCCACATAGCCATCATCCATGGACAGTCAACCATTTTTAATAGGAAAGTGATCTTCACCATGTGGATTTGTGAGTAACCAATCTAGAGCTATTTCTCCCACAATATGCGGGTGACATGAACAAGGTAAGCTGCAAGGGATAGTTTTAAAATGTTTTAAATATATATATATATATTTACATACAGATATGTGCATTTGTAGTTTTAAACAATGTATGGTATTTTCTATATACATCAAGTGATTCTTTTTGTGGTACATGTTTTGTACATGTTTATACTATATAATCCATAGTTGAACATCTATAAAGTATTGGAACACCCCATACTTGTTGGTGATATTGTCTTTAGTTTTGTTTATGATGAAGCATCCAGCATTCTCAGTCTCGTGTTTTGTTTGATTATATTATTACGCAAGATGTAAGTTTTCGATTGCTTCCTTTTTGCTAGGAAGATCATCTTCCTTGGGACCAGGCCATGTCGATTTGGGTAGATCAGTGGATGGTTCCACTGAGGATGGTCATTTTTACGTCATGGCTCGGGCATTAGAAGATTCTCAGAAAGCCAATCACTGCTAATTATACGCTCTTTGGAGACTACAACAGAATACATATTATGATGAAAAACATATGGACAAAATGATGAAGTGTGAAGATGTGTGAAGTTCATCCCCATTGGGTCAGCAGGTTTCTGATGTTTGCTGAAGATTCGCTGGAATGACACTGTTTTCAAAATGGCCTTGAAGACCGGCACCTATACAAGTTGTTCGAACACGGGGATATCTCGAAGTCTCTAAGATTATGATTTGATGCTAAATGTAGAAAGGTACTTCTATGCATCTTGGGTGAATGTGCACAATGCCCGAAATTCGAATGTTTGTTTGATATTTGCGGGGTTGACATTCTATATAACATGGTTGCTTTTTGCATGCTGTTGCCGAGAACGCCAATCTAATCGATCTCTCCTATCTTAGGCTCCGGGTGTTTGTTATTTTATTTGTAGAGCTGTAAAGCATAGTAGAGCATGAGTTTTCGTGTATTCTTCCACGGTGGTGTACATTAGTCTGTGTGTGTGTGCCTTTACGAACTACAGTTTCCGGACATGATGGAAAATCAATAGATTTGATGCTGCATGGTTATGTTACAGATACAACCATATACCACCTATTCCCCTAAGAAACCACGTCGTCTCAAAAAGCCAAACCCCTCCAAGTCTCCCTGAGTTCTGTTTTCATTAACAGGAAGAGACCGAGGAATTTGTGAATGCCTGGAGTATGGAGGTCACAACTGGGTGAGTGAAGTTTTTTGTCGACTTCCATGACTCTCATCCCAACCAGATTTTGTTTGGTGGATGTCAATGATGAAATTTAGAGCCAGGTTGAAACATGAAATACCAGGGAGTTGTTTGGCACTTAGAATTCCTATGACCTACTGTTGTGGGTGTTTCCTGGATGTTTAACAGCCTACGTTTTCGAGGAAGTCTAATATAAATGCATTAAAAGCTATATATATATATTATTATAGACATATATCATCATATATATATATACATAATTTATATATATACATATTCATGCTTTTGCTAGGAATTAATGAACATGTATGAACCAAAACTTTGAGGTACCACAGTACCTGGAAGCAATCATGCAATTCCCTTGCTTTAATGGGATTGTTTTTCCGCCCCCGCTGTGCATCAATCAACCAGAGCAGACTCGTCATTGCAAATGTTTATGCGAATTCAGCAAGTAAAAGGTGCTGTATGATTGCGATTTTTCCCATCGGAGAAAAACGGCATATTCTGCCAGGTGAGATGTTGGTGTTTGGAAAAATGGGGAGCATAAAGCTGCGAATGGATATTTGTCCTTTGTGGTTGGTTGGATGTCAATTTCCAGTTCAAAGTTTGTGTATTAACTTGAAATGTCATGAAATGTCCGTGAGCAGACTGCGAACTCAAAGACTCCTCTATAAGTTAAGCGAATTTCATGCTCCGTACTTTCAAATGCTAAGCCCGCCGTTTCAATTTTTCGCAGCCCTGGGTTCAAACTCCTCGGGTGTTTCGCGCTGCGTGGTTTCGATGGGCTGTGGAGCATCAACCGGCAAAGATCCTGCCGGAAGTGATCAAAATTTGATCATTCCACTGGAATCTAAGATTGAAAGGTGTGTCTTTGTTCAGTGTTTTGTTAGTGATGTGTCTATGCCGTGCATGAATAGTCATTGATGTTTCACCATACCGGCCCTTCCCAAATTTCTGCTAAAATTTCCGCGGAGATTTTATTAGTCCATTGTCAATTATTTATGATAGATGTTTTGTAAATAATCTAGTTTTCCCCCTGTTGTCTCCTTTTTTCCTACCCTTGGAGTGGATCAAAAACACATAGAGTTTCTAGGGATGGGCAGCTCTTTGGCACTCAAGAAGAGGTGTTTCCACCGTTCATTGTGCTTGGCAAGAACACATTTGCTAGGTGGTGGTTTCAAATATTTTTTTATTTTCACCCCTACTTGGGAAAATGATCCAATTTGACTCATATTTTTCAAGTGGGTTGAAACTTGAAACCACCAACTAGTTTTCGGGAGACCAATGTAAAACTGGGCCTTGATTTTTTGCAGCCATGACACGGTGTCATTGGTTTGTTTTTGTTGTGGGAATTTTCGACGATTTGCATAATGATTGACTTGCATTTTGCTGGTGAACAGGTTTGGGAAGAGAGCCGGCATCACATCACATGAAAAAAACCTGGATGTGAATGTCGCAAGGTTTGTATCCCCATATCGCTCTTAGAAAAAACGAGGTTCTCCTCCCTTTCTCTTCAAAGCATAGCATATTGAAACATGTGAACACTCCTGAATGTTTCAGTCAGACAAGTTCCCAAATGGCCCTTAAGGGAGTTATATATATATATATCTACATATGTATATATATATATATACTCCAGGACCATCCGGGAAACTTTGAGCTCAGGAATGGATTGACTTGCAGAAGTCGCTGGAAGAACCTGCCTTGCCTTCTTTCAGGTGCCATGGCATTGGTCAAAGTGAGATACGTCCCAAGATCACGTTCTCCAGATTGACAACATGAGATGGGATAAGAATCATGTGGAAACGTGGTGTTCATGGACTTTGCGTGTTTCTGTTTCTGGAATGGTATGGTTGTTGCTTACCTAGGTTTTGTGGTATCCATAACAAGCATTAGAATAAGGATTGGCGCAGCTTGTTCAAAAGACTCACTGACCAACAAGAAAACGATGAACATGGGACTTTTTACATACAGTATAGGAATGTTTGTGTAGATACTCTTGCTTGGATCGCTTTCGTTTAACTGCTAACATAAGATCTAATTACAACATCTAAGTTTCACTTCGGAGTTGTATTTGAGGTATCATGACATTTTTGTTAGCAGTTGAGTTGAGAGACACCTTTCCAAAACATCTTGGAAAAATGACGAACAAAAATACGAAACTCATATCTTGGCCTTGCAAACCATCCCTTTTTTTGAACTCCACGTCCAAATTCAGGTCCTATGACTCCCAGCAGACTTGTGGCAGTTCCATTGGACCACGACCACCGAGTCGATGCCACGTGGCCAATTTGGAGTGACGAAATGGAAGCAAAGTGACTTTTTTTTGCCAGACCATTTAAAGTTACAAATTTGGCCATTTAAAGTTACAAATTTGCCATTGTAATTTGGAATTGTTGTGATTTTTTTTTTCGACCATGGGACAAAAACCCGACAAAAACCTTAATTTTGTGGCTGAAGCAGTTTTGGGAAAGATGGAAGGACCTGTTGGATTCGGTCTGGAGTTTCCTCCTTGGTGTCCGGGGGTTCATGGAAAGAAAACATCGAGGTGTAGGTGCAGATGATATATTGTTTTCATGAGTCCAGATGCTGATTTTATGTTGAGGATCCGGGTGCAAGCAAAACATCCAAATAATCAATGTGTATATGTATATATTCTCTATATATGTTTGCATGAATGACATATGTATCCATGTGATCAAGCCGCAAGACCTATTTTGGGCAGTGGCAGGACATGGCAGGGCCCAGCATTAAAAGAAACATGAAAGCAACTTTGCGTTGGTTTCACCACCAAAAAAACGGTGTGGAATGGTTAAACTTGAACTTTTTGGTTGGTTTTATTGAGAAACAATCGACATGGAAACGACATGTCAACAAAGGGCGGCAAACGATGGTTCACCATCAGTGGGAAGAGCCTTCGCTGAGGTGATCATGAAAGACACATGCTGCAGATCAACACCTTCATGCAGATTGTGAGCTGGCGGCCGTTTTTTTCTTTTTTTTTCGGATGATGTGTTATGGCGATCCTGATGTTGTTGGATGATGTGGTTCAACCGTCGTTTGAAATAACCGTATCCAACAAATGGATGATTGGAATACTTAACGTGACCTCTCCCCGTGTTTCTACGTCAAACTTCACCTTTGAAGTTTGGGTGTCCGTTTTTCATCCTGAGCCATGAAAGATGGGGCCATGCAGACAAAATAAAGGGCTACTAAGTACTACAATACTACAATTACTACAATGTGTTTTGTGTTTGTGTCTTTGATGTTTCAAGGGGGATCCCAAGCAGAACGGCCCAAGCAGGAACAAATGTCACAAGAGAAGGATCCCCAAACACATGGGCAAAATAGGAGACAGTAGCACTTGTGTGATAGTGATATTTTGATATGGAAGAGCCAACTGCAGATTCAACATGTAAACCGAGCTTGCTCAAAACCTGGTGAACAACGATGACCTGTGAGCAAAAGGATGCCTTCAAACCGCTTTACAGTGATTCCCATTTCTGTGTGGGACTTACATTCTGTTGATGGATCTTCTGATTCTTTTTCATTCGCCAACCACAGTCCACAGTTCACTGACAGTTCATCCTTTTTTCCGGACAGGAAATAGACAGAAGACGGAAGTTCGTAGGGTTGGACCACAGTCCAGTGACAGTGATTGACATTGAACAACTGGAACACTTACTGTAAACAATCAGATCTGATTTGATTGGATCGTGCATTACCACACATCCAGCACCTGACCTGTTATAACCTTTAAAGTCCTTTAAACATCTTTAAGCATTTTTGAATGTATATGCAGTTTGCAATTTTCAGATGAGGCATATATGAGAAACACTCCTTGTTTCACATGCAACTTGGTTACCAGAAAAATACGAGATCATGTGGGTATTCTGATATAAACACTTATGTGTGCGTTATAAATATATTTTTTGACTTCTATTAGTGTTGTAAGATGCGTGTCAAGTTTCTTGTTGTTGTTGTTGTTGTTGCTGTTGGTGTTGTTGTTGTTGTTGTTGTTGTTGTTGTTGTTGTTGTTGTTGTTGTTCATCCCGATTGATGACCTCCAAGGTCAAAGCGAAAGAGAGAGCCTTGAGAGTTGTGCCTTGGCTGAGCCTCCAGGGGGAATCGGCCACGTCCAAGGCCTCCCGTAGGGGTCGGGACCCGTCTCCCCACAAATAAGTTGCCGAACGTGAACGTGACTTGGAAAGCTAGGATTGCAGGGCACTCTTCACCTTGAGACTACCTTTGGTATCACTGATGATATGGTACTATGTGTGCTTCTGTTTGATATGGTAGTACCTACATTGTAAAATTGTGAGCGCTTTCCAAAAACTGTGTTGGCTAACTGGATGATTTTTGGTACCACCATATCCGGAAGCGTCCAAACAATATGATTGTCAGCAACTTTCAACCTGAGGCATGGGATGACATGGAATCATCCAATTATGTGACACTCCTTTGCCAGCCCCGTAGTGATGAAGTCAGGTGAACATGTCTGATTTCTGATGAGGAACTGGGGTTGGTGTACAATTAAAGCACTATGAACTAGTTACTAGTTTTCGAAGCTCAGGCAAACGCATTTCATCCATGCATGCTTCTCTAGTCCCTGAATGTTATTTCACTGCTGAGCAGTCCCCAGAGCCCGCTTGCTTGGGTGCCAAACGCTGAACAATCACAAGGCTGATAAGATGGGCGAGAAGTCATGTTGACAAATCGCAACATCGTCAGAACTGCGAGGGCTCTTTGAACGCTGTGGTCTATGCGCAATGTAAGCCGAAATCAGACCCATGTATGCCGAACAGGCACATGTCTGTATGCCTGCCAGGATCATCTTGGAAACAGGCACATGTATGCCTAAATTAGTGTAACACATGTTTTGCTCCAATGTTTGGAATTGCCAAACACTTGGTTGTTTAATGGCCAAGAAAACGCATTTTCGGTTGCAATTGGCCCAGCAACTTTGCCATTGCTCCGTGTTGTCGTGTTTCCCACCGGTGATGAGCACCAGTGACGGCGACTAAATGATACTAAAAGTGAATCACCGACAAAAAGAGAGAACATGAATGCCGCAGCGTGTGAAGTTGGGCGTTCACCTAAAGGGTCTATACTGTCTATACTGCTGTTAACGAATCTTCCAAGCTGAGAAGATATCGAGAAGATATGGAAGGAACAAAGGTGTGAGTTGAATTAATGGAATGACTTTTCAGTACTAGTGAACTAGTGATGGCTGAAACACATCTTTGTTTCTCCAAGTATTCTAGCAGCGGCTTGTCAGGAGCAGGAAGGTAGCCAGGAGGCCTATCTGAACAAGGAGGGCTGGGGCTTTGTGGTGCTGGAAACAGGATGGGAGGATCGGAATGGAGGCGAAGTTTATATTTTTTGCATGCTTGGATTCATGGATTGAGTGTGGATTTGCGATTGGGATTGAATGAAAGTTATGATGTTATGATTCGACTTGAAATTGATTTGAGATGCTTAGATGGATAAGTGTGGTCCAGTTTTGTGTGTATGCTTGGATGATTTTTTGTCAATCTTATCAAGTTGTTTCTCAAAAATGAATATGATATAGAGGCTTAGAGGCTTTTGGGACACTGCCCTTCTCACGGGTCTTGGTGCAACTTTTCGACTTGTTCAGTTTTTTGCAAGAGGAGAATGCCTACATATTGTTCCACAGATTGAAGAAATAGTAAAGTCCTCTAGAGAGATTGAAGAAACAAGGAAAGTCCTATCGCATGCCACTGTAGGATTCCTTCTAGTGTTTCTGCCTAATCGCTAATATAAGTTAAGCTTCAAGGTAAGCTTCAGCCATGCCAGGGCAGATTCTTCCATGTGGTATGCAGACAAAACTGGATAGACTTTAATTTCAGGCTTTGGGCACATGTTGCCAAAGGATCTAATACAGGTCTCTATACTTCTGATTTGTTTTGCAACAGAAACTCAAAGTGACATGCTAGCTCGGCTTTGCGATTGGTATATTTCAGCATAGTTTTATCTTCTTCAAGTCTTCTCCTTGGTTTGCAAAAAAGTCGTTAAAGTGTTCTTTCCATGAGTTCCTGGGTAGGAACTCTTTGCCAAGCCAATCAGGGGTTTCTGCGCCACGTCATTGAAACCATGTTGCATTTCAGCTATTATTGATTCCTGTTTTGAACTTTGCAGGACTATGGCTATGATTCCTATGATATTTGGGTGCGATTCTCGCAGGGAGATGGAGTGAAACCATTAAAAATGAGCAGTTGGAGACTGTTGGACCGTTGTTTTTGAATGGAAAACATATGGAAAACCATATGGAACCTACCAGAGGCCACTTTCAGAAGAGATTTGATGATATGGATGTTTCCGAAAATAGTGGGTTTTCCCCCCAAATCATCCATTAAAAAATTGGGTTTTCCATTGTAAACCCATCAATTTCGGGATACCACTATTTTTGGAAACACCCATATACACAAGTTGTTGTTTTTCATACTATGTGATGTTGAGTTAAATTGTACAAATGTGGATGTTGGACTCGGACATCCTATACCCGCATGGCGGGTAGTGCAGGTTTGTAAAGTGCTCAGTCACGTGGTTTTTTTTTTGCCTGGGATGTTATGAAATTTTGTTTGAAAGGAAAGCAGATGAGTCCAACAAACCTTGAATACTCATAGAAGTCCATTCAAAAAGGCAATAGACCTTCCCAGGTGGTTGGTTGGAAGACTAGTTTTAATCTCGATGAGATTGAGAGAGGCGAAAAAGCCGATCGGATCATTTGCAGCTTGAAACCGACGGCGCCAGGATCCATATGGTCAAGATGCCAGCATTGTCCTCAGTTGGTGGTGGAAGCAATTTGTAGATAAAAAGAATTGAATCGACATCGTTTCAAAGGTTTAAACAATGAAGGCTGATATGCAGGTGTTGCTTGAAGCAAATATTGTTTCACCCTAGCCACCCAGTGCGGATTAAAGACAACACTACACCAATTCTTTCTGAAGCAACAAATAGTATCTTCAAGATCAAAGTGGATATCGAATGGGTTTTTATTGATACTGCTAGACAAGACTTTCTAATTATCCCAAATGGTAAAAGCCTTCTTTTGTAAGTATATTCCACCCTTTGAAAGTGGAAGTTAGAATTTTGGAAGGTTCAAGTTGGAAGTTGGAAACAAGTTTTTTTTCCCAACTTCCTTTCTAATTACGCCGTTTCACTTAAAATGGAAGTTGGAAGTGAAGCCTTGTAAGATCACTTGCGGTTTCCAGGCGCGGCATCATGGAGCTATGACAACAGCCATGTCCAGGAAACTTCACACAGCTGGGCAGGACAAGGTCAGGGTGGGGGTGACAATCAAGGGTGATGGCAAGGTGTCACTAGTGTCACCCGAAAGTGATGGTTTCAGTATAGCTATCTAACATTACTTGACTATGTTTATGATCTATGCTCATTCTATGTGTACTTCCATTGTTGCAGGCTTTGTAGAGGTTGCTGAAATCCTGAAAGATTGCCATCGCCAAAGAACTGAACCGATGTAAGTGAACCATGTATACCTGTGATGATACCGATCACCAATCTGGAAAGTCGAAATGAAAATCCAGCATTTGTAGATGTATCACCCATCTAGAGAAAGATG
Organism: Breviolum minutum Mf 1.05b.01; assembly: GCA_000507305.1. Taxonomy (NCBI): domain Eukaryota; class Dinophyceae; order Suessiales; family Symbiodiniaceae; genus Breviolum; species Breviolum minutum. The sequence continues at coordinate 10,967 of DF244404.1, read as the reverse complement.
GGGTTTGAGCCATTGCTACGTTGTTTTGCAGTGCGAATGTCGGTATTGTTGAGCTACACAAGTCTTACACGCAAACTTGTTCACTAGCTTCTTAGTTGCCATGAGGCGTCGAGACAGACGTTGTCGCTGTAAGGATTGTGGGGTGATTTTGTGGTGTGACTTCCAACCATTTCCTAAGTGTGCAAGACATATATATATATCCAATCTGACAGTTTTTCAGATGGGAGGGGCCTGACTGGCCATCTTAACAATTGGATGAGCTTAATACTCTACCCAGCCTGAACTTCTTATAGTGCCAACATGGGTAAGACAGTCGCGAGCATGACGCACTCAAAATGAGGCTTCAAGTTTGTTCAAGTAATTTAGATTAAGCACAACTTCCAGTCTTGAATCTGTTTTACAGTAATATCAGTAATGTAGTTCACTACTGGACTCCTGGACTATGATCAGAGATCAAAGGGACTTGCGCTATCTTGCAGCTGTTACGAGCTTTGATGGAAACGCAGGTTACGAGACCACAATGCCTCAGGCCCAGGAGTGTTTGGGGGTCAAACAGGTTGAACCCATTGGATGGAATGACTGTGAATGAACCAAGTTGTGTGTGAGAGCCCCAAGATGTATAACCTCATATAGTACAGAATATTTGTGTTTTCAGGGCAGTTCACCATGCATACATGTACATATTTGTTCCTTGTTGGTATGATTATTCTTGGATATGATATTTTACATATATGTTAGTATCATACAGTTTGTACATTTCCTCTAAATGGGCAAGTCATGGGAATACCTGTACTAGGGTTTTCCAAGGTGGCTGATTCCATCCAGAGATGACGATCAGTGAATCGAGACATAGTGTAATGTAAGGTTTACTCATTTGATGAACACTTGTTTTTATCATTTATCAACATTATTTGAAACTGAATTCCCCCAACAGCTAAACTTTTGCCCTCCATTTGGGTCAGTCAAATGAGTATATCTAGATACATTTGCCTACGTTGCATGGAAATGGATCATTTCTCGGGATAAATGTAGTTTAATATTTCATACATGGATCAAAAAGGGGCACTGGCCACTGGCAAGCAAAAGACCAGAAAAAAATTGTGGAACTGATCATCCTGAACAGCTGCCACTTGTATTTGGTGAAGAAGCTAAGAGAATCTAGCAGTGTTGGTTAGTTCTTCCTTGCACGAGGGAAAACCTATGAAGTTGGTTACTGCAAGTGATCCATTTTGTGATTCTATTCAGAAGTTCTATTTGGTAAGAGTGTTTTTGAAACTTAATTTGATAACTCAAACATGAACCAGTTCATTCGTCAAAGCTTAGAAACATTAACCGACAATATATTGAACCTCACAAAACAGAATCACCTTACAGCGTTTCATGGCTGTTCACTGTTGTTTGGGCAAACCAGGATCGCTCCTTTGGACGGCCACTGGGCGACTTTTGGTTGTGGTGTTGTATGTCAACTCCATTGGCTTTTAAGGAAATCAAATGCCAGGTTTTTGTTCAGGCACTGAAATTCATCCATTTCTATCCATTTCTGGAATGTTTGAAGATGGTTACAGGTTTTTGATGCTATTGATGCTTTTTTCAAATTTGTTTGACGTAGATTTGAGGGACAATTTTTTTGGGTCCAATACTTGGGATGCACAGCGCGATCTTCATCCTTCAACGGATCACTGTTGTTGCTGCTTTAGATGATCATGCTATACTCTCAACGTACAAGGGTATATCCAAAATTTTGGTGAAGTAATGTTCAAAATCCCCCAACTTGAAGAAACATGCCATTTGATCAAAGTCGTTTTTTTTTTTTCGATGGTTCACTTGGATCCTTTGCTGAAAAACTCCCTGAAAATACCTGAGGTGGGGGTTCGCAGCACCCGTATCCAAACCTCGATTTCTTCAACCGGCGCGCACAGAGGAGCCTGATAAAATACATGGTAAGGGCGATGTGTGGAAAGGTGAACAAAACTGGTTGGTGGTTTCAAATATTTTCTATTTTCATCCCTATTTGGGGAAGATTCCCATTTTGACTCATATTTTTCAAATGGGTTGAAACCGCCAACTAGAAAAAATTGCTTCTTGTTCAGATGTGTACCTGTATGTATTTTATACTTATATCTTTCAACATCAATTCGCAAGACATGCTATCTAGAATCGATACTATAATATGTCTTAAACGTGCATGATTGTCAGGAATTCAACCTTTAATGGGGTGTTTCCAACCATTACCTTGTGAAAAAAACTTGCAACACTATCATGATAGGGAGATTCCGAGTCATCATTTCCTGGAAAGTGTGACAGAAAAAATTACAATCCTACATGTACAATGAGTTGCAAACCATTTAAATTTACCAAGTCCCATATGGCCCCAATTCAAATTAAAACCTACCATAAAATCTTACTGTAAACTATCACAAGTGACAACACTGTGTATTTTATGCCAGCCTGCAAAGTAATGCACTGTAAGAATTTGGATGTCCATGTTGCTTTTCTGAGTGGTGCAAATGTTGTGTAGAACGACCTCCAGGTTAGCGAATGAACCCATATCTAACTGCCAATATACATATACATATTGATTACATTGTATAGATAGGTATACCCGACCATGTGCAGCCACCACTCGTTGTGATTCAAACAATCTCCCAACTTTTTCATGGCACCAGCTGGTTTGGGGTGTCATGTGAAAGCGGTGCCATGGAACCAGCCCTTTCCTGCCGCTAACATACTAGCAATTGCTCACAAGTGGTTCGGGAATTCTTGGTCATAGATTCCTGCAAGTGGGTTGTCACAAGTGGCTAGTTTTTCCTCACAATTGACACCATCTTACAGCATGTTTTACAAAACATTGTAAATACTGGGATAAACTATCATATCAACTGGTGCAGGATTTCTTCCATCAAGAGTATCATCAGTCTAACAGGAACCACCATGTTTTCCGAAAACCCTTCCACCGCAACAAAAACAGCACTTGAGGAGACAGAAGTGCTCCGTGCTTGCGCCGAGGCTTTGGGCGAGATAGTCATATAGTTGGATGTAGAGCTGAGCTGCTTGAATATCTTTGTTGGGAATTCCGATTTAAAACTGATTGTGATTCATATGGGTGTTTTCCGAAAATAGTGGGTTTTTCCCCCCCAAATCATCCATTTTAATATTGATTTCCATTACTCAACCATCCATTTTGGGGTACCACTATTTTTGGAAACACCCATAATGTAGCTTCATTATGTGTTCATAAATTTCAGATTGACTTCTTGAGGCTAGGAAAGCCACCTATGATAGGCATACACGTTTGCTTCACTTGGAAATGTTAACAATTCTTTGATCCTAAGATGATATAGCAAGCAGATGCAGGTATCATACCGTTTGAGAAGGAGTACAAGTAATATCCCGGATTCCCATTTTCAACCTGAGCATTCTTTGAACTCATTTCAACTCCCAAATTTCTTCATTTGTTTTCGCCTGGGTCAGACTACCACAGCGGCGTCCAGCACGCGCTCCGTGGCATCGGCAGCGGATTCCAACTCGGTGACTCGGAGAAGTTTCATTCCAATGGCTGGAACCTGAAAAACCAATGCCCTTGGAAAAGGAGATGAACTTCAGTATTTTTTAAGTGGAATCATTGCATCATGATATCAATGGAGTTTGTCTATGGCATAAATATTTATTTGATCGATATTGATCTGTTTTTTTTGAATAAATGAAGTTAAATGATTGAATGGCTATAATGGCACAACAATTATTGACTTTAAGTTGTAGATGAGCCATAGTCCAATGGGACTTGCTATTATTTTTAAAGGATGTCTGGTGAATGCACTGGTAGCAGCCATGGTTAGCAACCGGCAGTTGCGAGAGATTTGTCAGGAGACGGGACCGGTGAACGACGCGCATGATGACGACGATGCCGATGAATTGTTCGGGCAACTCAGAACTTCCCATGGTTTCTACGTAAAGGCTCTCGCTGACGCTTAGTTGTGAGGAAGGATTTAAAGGCACTGCCTATCTGAATATGTATATATAATGAAATATATATATATATACATGTATACTATCTTACGGTACGTATGTTTGCAATAAACTGTGAATTTGTGAGCTAGCAAAGGTGACCAATTGCTATGTACTACGACGAAATTATAATCTGACGAAAAGATGAGTGGTGAGTGCTTGTTTTCGAAGCACATGTGTCATTCAGTAGTAGTGAGCTAATTGTTCCGTGTAAGAACATATCAACCAAAAGGTGGAGGTGTTTGAACCATTGGAAATGGGTTGGGATGCGAAGATTTCGGGGTGAAATAGAGAGGGATATGGGAGGTAACTACTAACTACCATGAGAGAGGGAGAGAAAGAGAGAGGTAAATCAAGAGGTAAGGTCTTGGACAATGGTGAGGTAGAATATATATGTATATATATAGACTAGATAAATAGAACAACGAAGAGATAGAACTGAATGAGAGAGATTGAGAGAGATGGAGGACTACGTGGAGAGAGAGGGGGAGAAATGGAGACATGAACGGCTGTCATTTTATGGGTGTTTCCAAAAATAGGGGTACCCCAGAATGGATGATTTATAATGGAAAACCCTATTAAAATGGATGATTTGGGGGTACCACCATTTTTGGAAAACACCCTTATTGAACCAGTCATAGTGAATGTGGATGGTGTATCACCCACACGGGACCCAGGCTGGCCAGCTGCTGGAAGGCAGTGGCAGAAGCGGCAGAGGCTTGCATTGCTGAAGGGTTTTAAAGACTAGCATTTGGTGGAAGGAACCTACACCATTGAAAGGCCGATGTTCTGACTTCTTGTTGTTGTCAACATTTAACAGCTGCACACTAGAAATCCCAATTTTGTATAATCCAGCTGTTTTTGTCCTCCCACACCCATTGCTTTTCCTGTTTGTTTGGGTGTTTCTAATTTCACTATAGAACCTTCTCGAACTGGTGCGAGCCACTTTTTCTCATAGAGATATATTCTATCTGTAGATTCCCAAAAGACACCTTCATGCTGAGGTGTCTAGCAGAGCAGAAAAAAAAGGTCCTGCTGCAAGTATGTCTAATGTTTTTTTCCATGTTTTTTTTTTCACGTTTTGAGCAATTTTGTTCGTTCAAGTAGAACTCTTCATGTCATATTGGTTCCAACTGACTTTGGGGGCCCTAATTTGTGTTGACATCCCCAAGTATCTCCCCCTAAAATTACCAAGAGCTCAGAGTTGGAGGATTATTCGTCGAAGGTCTAACTTTCGAAGTTTTTCTGTTTGGGGTAAAGGTGGTATGTATGGTATGTAGCATATGCGCCTACAAAGGCAATATATAGCGTATATGTAAGCCCGGTGTATGCATGTAGATGCCGCCAAATATAAGATGCTACCTACCAATTTTTGCCAGAACCCGTAAAAAAAATGATCGACTTTGAGATGATAGGTAGCATATTATATAGATGATATTTTATATCATGGTACCTACCACTTGTTGGATCCAAACTGTTCGTTAGAAGTGACCCACGAAGAGGAACAGCTTAAGCAGTCGGGTCAACAGTTGTCTTTTCCCTCAGGCCTGTCTTTGGAAGTCTTTTTATTGCATCATGTTGATTCCAAAACATAAGGTGCATAGATAATAATAATATAATATATATATATATATGAATACATATATATATATATGTGTATATTTATACATATGCATATTTAGCATTATTTCTAGCTACAAAAAAGAGGGTTTTGTTTTGAGGGATTTTGTTCAGATCGATTCTCCATCTCCCCCCACCTCTTCTGGATGACGATCTGTAGGTGTAAGGGGCAGTGACGTCCCCAGCTGCCAAGAGTGTCAGCACGTGACCAGACATGGCGCCAATGGGTGGGCAGGGGAGGGATGAAATTTGGAGGGGATGGAATCATGATGGGTTGTTTTTGTTTTCATATCTCATTATTGTTCATTGCCGGTTTCTTCTTATTGTTCTTTATGTTCAATCGTTGTCATGTTGAAGCTCTTGCATGTATGAATTATGCATGCCTATTTAGATATTCTTCGCTCTTCGCTGCGTTCTTTCTCATGGTCAGCAGAAGCAGCATCCTTCTCCTCCACATTGTCATCATTATGATTATAAATCCTCCTCATCTTCATCTTCATCTTCATCTTCATCTTCATCTTCATCATCATCATCATCATCATCATCAGCCTCATGACGATCATCATCATCCTCATGACGATCATCATCATCATCATCCTCATGACGATCATCATCATCATCATCATCATCATCATCATCATCATCATCATCATGATCATCATCGTTGTGGTCACGCTATCTTATGTCGTAGTCCTTTTCATGTTGTCATCATCCCTTGAGCTCCCGGCCAGATAGTTCGGTCACCTCTTCGTTATGTATTTTGGGTATAGAGAAGTGACTTTTTGTTTTCTTAAATCTAATATAATCAAACCCTTAAAAGCGAAGCCCACATAACTTAACATGTTTTCATGACATGAAATTTTAATGAAGCATAGGAAAGTGTCCGTCGAAGGCGAATGGGATTTGCTTGGCACTTTGCCTGGCTTAGCCTGTGATTTTGGCGAACTCTGTATTTTTGAAGAAAGCAACCAAAGCACTGTAATGGTTTCAAGTTTCAACGATGGCAACTCCTGCTTCAATGCAGGTACGGCTGGCCGCCGGAAAAGTGAATGTGTTGCCCCAGGTGCCGTATGTCTCCATCGCTGTCACAGGTGGCAGCGAATAAGAGCGAAGAGCCAAATCCTCGCCATTTCTTCCGAAAGCTAACTGTGTAGGAAAGGACAACGAAAGGACCTTTATCTTAGAACAGAAAAAGGTTGCAACTTGTATTTTGCCGGTTTTTTAAACGATAAGTTTCTTTATCTTAGAACAGAAAAAGGTTGCAACTTGTATTTTGCCGGTTTTTTAAACGATAAGTTTTGAAAGAAACAACTTACATATATGAACACATCACCCATCTAGATCCATTTAGAAGTGGTTCTTGAAACAAGTTTCATAGGAATTCACATTAGTGCGTCAGATACTACACACAAGTTGAAAATACATGTGCAGGTTTCAAAGCTTATAGAATATCAATGGCTTGTGACCGGGGACGACTTGGAAGATCTTGAGAGACTGGAACCAATATGTACAGCCAATATCAGCCAATATGGTCTGCAGTGACTCTAAGATCACTGCATTCCATTCCCCCTAAAAAAACTCCGACCAAAATTTTCTGGTTTCTCATCGTGGCTTCCCATTCACAGTTGTTTAAAAAAAAATCGCAGTCACTTGGAGACCCTGCGGCCAGGGGCACACGAGCTGCGATGTGTTTTTTTGGGGCTAAGAGCTGCGTCGAAGTTCCAAGCGATCAGAAGGTCTTTTTTTGAAGAGGAAAGCTTTGACGAAGTGGTGGTTTCCAACATTTTAAGACTATTTTAGAGTTTTACTTACCCCTATAATATGGAATTTGACAAATATTTCTTTAATGGGTTAAAAGAACGAACTAGTAGATGATGCTGCAATTTTCCAGGTTGCTAAATGTTGCTAGGATCTAATGAATTAAACCCATCTTCCTGGGGCGTCTTCGTACAGATTTTTGCGATCTGCTGCAACTATGTGATGTAAGGGATGATCTAAAAGAATACTGTAGCCCCTAAGCACACACGTTGGCTGTAACTAGTGTTCTGTACCTGCTCTGAGAAAAAACGTACGTTACATGTCACTTTATTTCATTGGAATTTGATGGGGTTTAATGGACTAAATACTTGATAAAAGTTCGATCTGCTAAGACTATACTAAGACCTAAGACATGTCATTCAACTCTATTGACTGGAGCAAGAAACAAGCGCTGAAAAAGCGTTTGAGGTGTGAGCACAATCTCTGAAAAACAGTTTTATATTGTTTTGTGAAGACATTTTTTGCGCAACTGAGAAGTCTCGCATGGATATTGATCGACTAAAGTGCGGCATGTTTTTTGTGTTCGCTGCAGACGGCCCATGTGGTGAAGGCGAAATGAGCGCAACCATCATAGGTGTGTGGTCAAAATTAGAGAACCACCCAGACTATATCTTATGTAAGGACAAACTTCAACAACCACATGAGTGGTGATGGTTACCAGGAGGAGAGGACTGAAAGGTAGTTCAAACATCAGTGTACTTCAGGTTGATGGGTCATGATCAGGTTCATCAATCTATATAGTCCTGTTTGCCCAAAAACACATACATGCATGCATAGTAGCTCTCTCTATTTCTATTTATATACATACATTATTTCACAATAGGTCAATGTACATTAGGTACTTTGCATTATGTTGCATTACAGTCTATTAAGGATGGGCCTCCCAAAGAGCCGTTTCTATCTAACCTCAGTCGCAGCGAAATTAGCCTTGTATCTTTGCACAGCTCGCCGTGCATCCTCAACTTCAGCGTCCTCACTGGAAATGAGAATCCAACCACATTAGCACAAACCTCTTGATCTAGTGGATGGGGTTGCATTGGCATTTGTATACCATGAAAACCCACAGGTTTGGCATGTTTAGTGGCGAAAAAACTCATGATTTTAGGGCTTAACACCGTCATTTTTCATGGGTTTTTGGGGTCCAAATACACCGGCTGTTCAAATTGTTGGGTGAGGATCATTCGGGGAAGACCTGAACAATTGAGGGCTTCGGGAGACCAGCTTCAGTTGGAGATTATGCAACGTATACATATAGCGTGTATGTATGTGTATATATATAATATAAATTATGATATAAATGATATATATATATGCTTGTATTTGGATGTGTGGATTTGTATGTGTATAGTGTAAATATCAATATGTTTGAACTTTGAATCGAACCAAGTATATAGATGAAATGAATCTATGATATACAGTATATTTTCTTTGTTGCTGTGATTTTTGAAGTGTGTTTGGCCCCGAATGCTTCCAGTAATGCTGATTTACCAACAGGAACGTCAGCGAATTTCCTGTTGTTCAAACATGAATCCCCACGAAAACACACACGTATGGGATCACTATGGTGATGTGCTTTGACTATGAACCTTTGTGGTAAGCCGAATCGGAGTATCATGGATTATTTATTGATCATGTTCTTTACTTGCTGTATACTTTCCAGATTGTTAAAGGCGATGATTATCAAACATCCAAAACGCACATGCTGCCAGAAATAGTGAACAACTATACCACCTGGAAAGTAGATGGCGCAACTCCCATGTATTGGTTTATGATGGCCCCTTACTAATCCACCTTTTGGGAGTTGAGCCATCTACTTTCACTACGGTGTATGTATCAAACACATTGTCATGTCAAAGTAGCGCGTAGCAATTGCTTTTCCCAGCGTGGACCGGTGGACCAAGAAAGTGAAAACAGACAATGCAGAGCCATAAGGTGGTACTGTAAAGGTTTAAGAATTACACAACCTCATTGCGACTGTTTTTGCGCTTGTATTGTGATGTATTGTGGAAAATTCCACGATTTGGGTTAAATGACACGTGTTTTCAGCGGAGATATAGCCGCTGGTTTTGAAAGGAACCCATGTGAGAAGTGGACTTCCTTCGCATTTGGAAGGTATTTCATGCTATTCTCGTTTGGCAGTGAGGGAACGCAGAATGCCTCATCTTTGCCCTTGGGAACCAAACGACCCTCAAGGAGAGCGTCTCAAATGCGACCTGGCGACTGGCATGAAGTTTCACTGCGTGTGGAGCTTCGGCGCTTGCAAAGTGGTGCCAAAGATCCAATCAAGGACTTGTTTTGTTCATTTATATAGTTATATATGTGTTTTTCAATGATGATTCATGGCGCGCCATGAAAAGCACCGCAACTTTTCGACGCTTTTGGGTTGGACGGATGGCTTTTGATCCCGTGTAGATTGGTCGGGGTGGCCCAGAGAAGTTGGTGAACATTGGGATGTCTTGCTTTTTAAGTTCGATGATTACTGTGTTTTGTGAGCATTTGGTTGGTAGGAGAGATGGTAGGAGTAGGTGCATCCGAGAAGTCACCCTTTTGAGCTGTTGTGGGTGTATACCATGATTGCAGGATGGAAACTGAAATGGGACAATATATGCCAAGGGGGGGGGGTCAAGGGGTGGGGGGTAATGGGCAAATTCTGCCTGCCTAAGGAGTCAGTCCTGGAAATTTGAGAAATGAAAATCAAAGTTGAAAACATCAGCATTCATACTATCATTACAGTAAATCCATCCCCCCCAGTCAAAAGTTCAAAGCTTCTTTTGGACACGCTTTGCTATAATCCATCATACCTACCCCCTAAGTAATGTATTTGATACCCAGTAGGCCCCCTCCTAGCAATATACAATACCACTGTTTTTTCACGTTTTAATTGTATTGTGGACCCCCCCCCCCCCGTGAACTGTGCAAATACAAAAAAACAGAAAATGTGACTCATAATTTATCATAATCACATCACCGGCCAGTCCATAGAAATTCACTGACCAGTCCAGGGATTGATATGTAAATATGACATGATATGACATGTAACATTTTTCACAAATGTAACATTCACAAATGTAACATGTATTTTCACCGGATTTTCACCGGCCAGTCCATAGAAATTCACCATTCTCACCAGCCAGTCCAGGGATTTGATATGGAAATATGACATGTAACATATGTAACATTCTTTAAATCTTTTCACATATGTAACATATGTAACACAAACGTAACAAATGTAACAAATATTTTCACTGGCCAGTCCATAGAAATTCAACAAACTCACCATTTCACCGGCCAGTCCAGGGATTGGATTTGATATGGAAATATGACATGTAAATCATGTAACATTGTCTGTAACATATGTAACATATGAAACATTTTTTCACAAATGTAACAACTATTTTCACCGGCCAGTCCATAGAAATTCACCATTTCACTGGCCAGTCCAGGGATTTGATGTGGAAATATTACAATCTTAACATGTAACATATGTAACATTTTTTTCACACATGTGCCGGGTTCCCTCTGTG
>DF244403.1:0-27358 GCA_000507305.1 Breviolum minutum Mf 1.05b.01 | reverse complement strand
CTCAGCTGGGTTGAAACCACCAACTAGGTTTTTTTTAGGGGATCAAATTGATGAATTCCTAGCCGCTTGCCCCCCCCAAAACTAACAGCGAGTTTGCCCCTGAAAATCCATGGTTGGGAGATGAATTTCCCTTTGGCCTATGTTCAGATATGTTACTTCAGGGAGTGTATATAGCAGTTGTATGGGTGTTGTGTGTTGTTGTTTTTTGTTCTTTACTTATATTATATATATAAGTTAATATATATATATATATATTTATAGCCTCTATAAGGATCCAAAGTCCGGAAGCAACCAGGATTTCATGGAATGAAACAGCCTTTGATGGTTCAGAATACCCTTGAAGTCCCCTAAACTCGAACAACATAACGGTCCCCTGGATTTGTTAGTCGAAACAAGTGAGCAGTGAGAAACAAACACATTGATCATAGGTTGATTGTTTCAAAAGACAGGATATGAATCGATCGGAGGTTCTCCAAAGAAGATTCGGAGAAGTTCTGATTTGCTGCATCATGTTTAACCCATGATGATGATGATCCTGATAGTGACAGTAATGAGAAGACTAACAATCCTCATGATACTCATGATGCTATCTAGGTGGTGGTTTCAGGTGTTTTTTTTTGTCCAGGATCCTTGGGGAGATGATCCAATTTGACGAGCATATGTTTCAAGTGGGTGGCTCCACCACCAACTATAGTTATACATATCCCATACCATCCATTTACCTATATTTGCCCCATAGTTTACCATTAAAAACAAGCATTCATGTAGGTAAATATACCAGTCCCATGGATCCGTAATGGGTATCTTCGTTTCGTCACTTCGTTTCGTCACTTCGTTTCGTCACTTCGTTTCGCGATGCCAGGGTGATGTTCAGGAGGCGACCGAGAACACCACCTTGCCACCCATCAAGGAGAAGGAAGGTGCTGCACAAGGTGCGGTTGAGTGGCGTGGCTCGTGGTGGATAGCAACATATATATCCCTACTATAATTGGATGTCCCGTTGGAATCTAGTAAATGATTAGGATCAATGGGTTAGTTCGCCTACTTGCAAATGGGATAATTTAGAGATTAGGGTAACAAACCCACTGATCCTAACCTTTGATCCAAACTTCCAACAGGACATCCAAGTAGGCTTGGTTCTTCAGATTTCTCTTTGATTTGGTGCTTCTGAGTCCGTAAGTGCATAAGAGTCGATTTGCGACGTGCCAGAACTGGAAGTTTGAAAAGTCGTTATGTGGTTCTGCATGAACATCCTCCTAAAATATCCTAAAATGACATCCAATATTTTCAAAAAAATATTGGGACAGTTACCCCATGGTCAAAGTACATGGCAACAGTCCCCAAAAAATGTAGGTGATTACAAGGCTTATATAAACCAATACATATGGTAACTGTGCCATCTACTTTTACCCCTGGTGTAAGCTGGTTCAGCACATCTTCGTCTTCTAGGTGGTGGTTTAAATACTTTTTATTTTCACCCCTACTTGGGGAAGATTCCCATTGTGACTAATATTTTTCAACTGGGTTGAAACCACCAACTAGTTTTTTGTTAATGACTCAATAAATCGAATATCTTAGCGACTGTTGATGTGGGCTTCCACCCCGCGGAGTTCATGATGGGGATTAGTGCCACTATAGTTTTATGTACGGATATACCACAAAGTTGGGAATGATCTAGGTGGTGGTTTCCAATACGTTTTTATTGTCATCCCTTTTTGGGGTTTCATGATCGAATTTGACTGTTGCATATTTTTTCAGATGGGTGGCTCAACCACCAACAAGTGATTGGATCAGTGGATGAAATCATTCTACTGAATTATATTGTTGATATTATATGACAGTATTGGAAAGGTGACATTCCCATAGAATCCAAGTATGTATGTTATATGTTCTCTTTACATACTTGAAATCATACAAATAATTCAACATATGATCATCATGAATAGCTAAAACCTGGCTTCCCCATTTTGTCCTTTAGAAGTTGCCTCCAAAAGAAGGCAAGTCGAGTCTTTCAATCAAAACAGCCGGGGCCCCATGGCTGGGTTCCAGGAATATACCAGTCCCATCCTTGGTCGCAGGTTGGCGCGCGGTCTCCTCGCAGGTTGGTTGGCGTTCCGGAATAAATATCCGGAAAATTGGTGGCAAACAGTTGGTGTTTTTGGAAGACTCGAAAAATTTAGCATCACTACAAGGGTGGTGGCAACTCGAATGTTGGGGAAATGTTTGATCCCAAACCTTGGGGTTTCGTGCTCCAATTTTGACCATCGCATATTTTTCAGATGGGTTGAAACCCAACCACCAACCAAGTGATTGGTTGGAGGTCCAAGGATTTTGCCATGATTTTGCCCACAGGGCCCCTGGGAAGATACCCCAAACCTCCCCTTTCACCACCACAAAGAAATTCCTTCATAAACTGTTGGTGAAACGTATGGGGGCCCATCTTCCAGGGGTATGCGGGTGGGATCTTAGGGTAATAATGACAATTAATTAGATCCGACCTCCCAACAACACCTCCCAGAATGTTTGCATAGATACCAAAAATGGCCATATTTTAAGGGAGATAAAGGAGATATATACATTTTCCAAGGCCCATCATTTTGGGTATCCAGGTAAGTTTTCAGGGGTGTAAGGGTTGAAATGTTAAACATGTTAAACTGCATTTATTGATTTATATGCCATATCATCAGTACTTGGTGGCTCATGGTTTCTTGACATAATTGATGACAATACGTTTGCGCTGCAGGTCTGTTCATGGCAGGTCCTTTTCACCTCTATACCCTGGGCTTCCACCACCAATGGTTGACCCAATTCCGATGATTAAAACCCTTAGCCAAGCAATGGTGGTTATATTCAAACCCATTGTTTTAATGGTGGTTGGAATCCCAGGGTATACAATCCTGTTGTTCTTACAGGCCCTTTTTTCTGTCTTAGCAGTATTCGTTGACTTCTTTCCACTCATTGCGGGTTTGAAAGCGAAGAAACACACAATAGATGTCTCTCCCGGGAAAAACGGAGGGAAAACTGTCCCCTGAAAATCAATGGTTTTAGGGGACATGTTATTCCCTAAGAATCCGGATATGTCCTAAGAAAAGGATTTCCCCTATAATCCTATTCTAAGGATGGGATTGGAACCCTCAATACTCTTCGATCGGGAGGGGTTCGGGATTCTTACGGATTAGTTTTCGGGAGGGGTTTTGGGCCCGGTGTTCTTTTGAGAGGCCGCCGCTTGGGCCAAGTTCTTAGAAGAACGTTTAGGACGTCACTTGAGAACCATCAGGTCGGGGCCTCGGCCTCGGGGGGGGGGGGTCGTTGGTTTGGCTTGGGGTTTGGGCTGGTGGTTTTGACGTTTCAGGTGGTTTACTTGGATGTCCTGTTGGAAGTTAGTAAATGGTTAGTACATGTGTTATTAACCCCCAATATACCACAATAAACCAGTGCAATTGGATTATATCCAAACATGGTTTAGCCTTAAATAACTTAAATGTGTAAAGGTTGTTTGTTTTTTGGATCACCCGTTTTTTCTCCTTTAAGAACTCATAACAAGAACTTATCAAGTTCATTTGGCGCACGGAATGTCACATACCTGCATGGCCTGCAATGTTAAAAGAAACAGCACAGACATTATTTTTTAACAAGGTGGGCGCAAAGACCAGGTTTAAATGGGGTGACAACATCGTTGTAAGTAATAGGGTGAAGTAACCTCTGTTAGCCATTTATAAGGCCACTTGTAGGGGCCTTGTAAGGGCCCCGTCACTCCATTCATAGCTGGAAATCCTGCTAACCAGTTGCTGGGGCTTAGGAACCATTTCTCCAAGGTTCCTCAATAGGCACAAGTATACACCCTTTTTTGAACTATATAAAGCTATAGCTTCAATTCGATTTGGGAGCTTTGGGGGGCTGAAACAACACATTGTTTATGATTATATATCTTGGAAGTCTATGGGTGGTTGTTTTTATGTTCAACCCTTCTGGCAGGTGATGCTCATGAATTTTCTCCCAATTGCATTTCTGTCTCAAAAAGGGGCTGATACCCTTGGACCCCACAACCATGAAAAATGAAGGTTTTACACCCCCAAATATGGGTTCTAACCCCTAAACATGGAGGTTGTGGGTTCCCATGGTAGGAAGTATTATTAGTTTTCGGATACGTTGGAACTACCCAGATCCTTTCCCTGACCACCTCCACCTTTTCTTCTTGCCAACATCCCGGCCCAGTAAATCAACGCCGCCACCGAACGATGTGAAGATACGAGATATTCGGAGCCTGCTGTTAGATTAGGATCAAGGCCCACCATGGACCCTCCAAAAAAAATTGACTAAATTCCACCTACCAGAGCTAGTGCACACTTCCTTCCCCCGAAGACTGCGGGGTGATCATATTTGCAGGGTGATCACACCTCAGGTTTTTTGGTGCAACTGTTTTGTAGGGTTGGATCATTTTTGAGTGATTTGGTTTGAATAGGATCAAATGGCCCCAAGGCAACTACACAGACTCCTGAAACAGGAAAAGAATACTTCTAAGTGTTTTTTTAACAATGTTTGGTCATCAGACCTTACAGACCTTATTATTTTGAGAGAGTATAAAATCTATAAACATGTAACCCTTCATTTTCTTCACCCTGAAAACCAAACATGTTTTGGGTTGTTTAATGTTTTTTTTTCTCCGGAACATGTGTCAGTCACCAGAGTTTTGGTGGGAAAACCTATGGAGGGTCCATGACTTTCATGTTTTTTTGTTTGGGCGGCCTGCGGTTTCCTCCGGTTGGCCGACTA
This sequence comes from Breviolum minutum Mf 1.05b.01, assembly GCA_000507305.1. NCBI lineage: Eukaryota > Dinophyceae > Suessiales > Symbiodiniaceae > Breviolum > Breviolum minutum. Next base: position 22,585 of record DF244403.1, on the reverse strand, counting down.
TACAAAAATATCAAAAACCATAGCAACCCACGTTCCTCCATTTTTCAGGGCTTACAATTTACAACCCATTTTTTTTTAGGACTTTGAACCTGCATGTTTGATTGTTTTGGGGTCCACAGGTATCAATTACCCCCGACAAAAAAAGATAACAAAAGTCCGCTGAAAAGGGGACCATTTTAATGGAGAAAATAATCTTATTCGCATCAATTTACAGGATTAGTTTTCAAGGGTAATCAGAGGCGACCGATGAAGGGAAGTGGTAGTTATTGTACAATTGCTTTATGTTGTAACAAGCATTATTGGGTGGTGGTTTTAAGTACTTATTTTCACCCCTATATGAGGAAATGATCCAATTTGACCAATATTTTTCAAAGGGGTTGAAACCACCAACAAGTGATTGGATCAGTGGATGAAATCATTATGCTGAAATATATTGTTATTATAGTGTTGATATATGACAGTATAGAAGGCTGACATTCCCATAGAATCCAAGTATGTATAGGGTATATTTATCCTTTACATACTTGAAATCATACAAATATTTCAACATATTAAACATCTTATTCGCATCAATTTACAGGGGCAAGCTGTTAGTTTTCAAGAGACAAGAGTTTTATGATGCAACAAGGATGTTTATGGGCCAATTCAATGGTTTTAAGAACCCCTCAAAGATTTAGGCGTTATTTTGGGGGAATGGCATTTTTTTTGTGGGCCACGAAAATTCCCATGATTAAAAGATTAAAAGTCCAGTTTCGAAAAGTTGGTTGCTTTTCTAAATACTTTCGTTCGTGTATGTGTGTGGTCAAATTTTAGCGACCTCACAACACCTGGGCCCCCCAAAATGTAGTTTTTTTGGAAGGATGGGACCCCTTATTTCGGGCAAATCCAGGTTGGCAAAATATCATCATTTGGCCAGATCTTTGTCATTCAGATTCCTTGGTGTTCATCTCTTTTCAGAGTTTTCCCAGTTCGCCTATAGTGAATATTTGTGCCCTTTTGGTAGAGGAACATGGTGGTTTTCCGTTGTTCGTGGTATACCAGTACCTACGCTTCAAGTTACTGTTTTTTTTGCTGAATTTGCAAGACCCCTCTAAGAACTTGTTCTACTTGAAGAGATGATATATCCCTCTAAGTCCAAAGACCTATCCGCAATAGGCTCCAGTTTAGAGACCTATTGAGGTAGCTCCGAAGCCTATCCAGGAAATAGCCCCTAAATGAACAAAGAAAGGTTGTGTAGACTTTGAGGTATGCATGATAATTCTTAATAACATGTGATGCATGAGCAATGGCACGCTTTCTTTTTTCCACCTAGTGGCCCACATTTAGGTTCTTGCGTGCCCGACTAAAAGCTTGTACAGTTTATCAAGAGAATATCTCATTTATATTGTATGATCTATTTCGGTGGCTGGGGGGTATCCTGTCCACGAACCCAATAGGTCTTTCCACGAACCTAATAGGCCGTTCCACGAACCCAATAGGTCTGTCCACGGTTTGTCCACGGTTTGTCCACGGTGTGCTTTCTTTTGAAAAAAACTCCAAATGTCTATAGAAATCTTTTGCAAAGAATCAGGATGTTTTTTTTTCCATCCACTTAATTTGATCCAGTTCTATTCTTACATGATCAATCTTTTTTGAAGAGATGACCTTGATCATATCAAAGGGAGCCTGTGACATCCCTTGAACCCCTCCCTGCAGCACGTTTCCCCAATAGGCTCCGAAAAACTTTAATAGGACCAAACAATAAAAGACCTATCCGCAATAGGCTCTGGAAGTACAGGGTATGATATCATATTTTCAGATACTCAATGTATGGCTCTATCTACCTAGATGTGGATTGTTTAGGTGGTATACATGTAGGTTTTTACTCCAGCTGCTGGGATTCAATTCAAAAACGTCACCTGGAGTTTTTCGAAAAAATTTCCTCCCCCTCCTTAGAAATGCCAAGGGACCACGGCCCTGCCCCGTTAAGCTCTCACTTGAGACGAAAATAAAAAAATTGAATCGCTCCGTCCGCTCTTCTCCGGCAAACGCTGCGGTAAGAGGACGGGAGCCACTTCATGGCGATGGCAGACATTGAAAGAATCGGAAAAAAACAGTTCAGATGATTCACACAAGCCAAAACACAAGCCAGCTGATTATGAATGATGCAAACAAGAATTGTGCGATTTGGATCCGGTGTATCTCAAGATTGTTCACATATTTTATCATATTTTATCTATAGTATCTACACAGCCTGCTATGAAGCCCAAGCCCAATGTCCAGGGCTTTGTACCAAAAAAGTTTCCTGCGGTTTGTGGGGACTTGAAAAAACCCTCACGTGATCTGAGGAAATTGTGACACCAACAGTCTCCTCGCATTTCGTAGCTTGATGTGGTGTTGAAGTTTTGGATGGGTGTTTTTGTTTGTTTAGGGTATGTGGTTTTCTATAAATGTTGGGGCTATAAAAACCAGTTTTTTGGTTGCTATAGTCGATCTTGGGCCAAGAAATTGCACATTTTGTACCTCCAAAATGGGGGGAAAAGATGGTACCCATTCGACTTTGCGCGTCAACGCCCAGACACTCAAATGGGACTGATGTATTTACCTACATGAAAACGTTCCTAAAACTACCCGGGTTTTGTAGGCAAATACACCAGCCACGTAACATTATTGTTAAAACCCACCAAGGAAGTATGGTTTTAATCCTGGACCTTTTCGATTTTTCGGTACTCTTACCCGACACGAAGAAGAGACATCAGAAGCGGCAAGCTAAGCCTTACGTCAAACCCAGTCAAAAACTATGGTGGGTGCTTTCAAATGTTTTTTCAGGTTCGCATCCGAAATTTGGGGGTTTCATGATCCAATTCGACTTTCCCATAATTTTTTGGGAATCTTCAGTGGGACCTGGGATTCGAGTGGAGATCTGGAGCTGAGTAAACTTACCGCTGGTGGGTTGGATGTTTATTCTTGGCGGTGCTTCATAAATTCATAAATTCATAGGCGGTTTTTTCAAAGCACATAGGGATTTCCGAAAATGATGGGTTTTCCCCCCAAATCACCCAATTTTAATAGGGTTTTCCATTATTTTCACCATCCATTTTGGGGTACCACTATTCTTGGAAACACCCACATGTATCACATATTGAGAGAAGATAAGATCGTCAACGTATAGTTTTTTATTTGAGGTCATGGAGGTTGGTTTCAATATCATAATTTGCCCAGACATTTGTGTGCAAACCTGTTGTCAAAGGTTTTTTGAATATGGCACTGGAGCTTTTGTTCATGATGTTCCTGCGTGTTTTCCATAGAGATGATATGAACAGGAATAGGTTTTTTGAGCCTGTCAGTCAGAAGTGTGAGTATGGGGAAGACACTACTCATGCACATGAAGTGATTCTGAATAGATATTATATCATTAATAGAATCGTCATTCAATCCAGTCTGGAAATCCCCGTTGCCGGAAGATTTCCATGTCTTCACGTTTTTTGGTGTTCTTTTAGACTGCTCACGCCAACAAATCGAGTTTTCCTCAGACACGTGACCAAATCATTCTCTTGAACATTCGACGGCCCAAAGGATCATTTTTTTCAAAAGCGTCAAAGATGCTGATCATCGTGCCGCCACTCTTGTTTTAATTCAATTGTGCATGAAGATTTGAGGAGTACGGACGTCATTGTTTTGTTTCTGTTTTGCAGATGTTTACAGTTCACTGCAGATATGTTTAGAGTGGGGACTGATCTTGGTATCACATGCACTTGATAGGCAAACTTGTATGATATGTGGATGTTAGGGTTTTATATTCCAGATGCTCCATGTGGGAAATATCTACCTACATTTGCCCTTGAATGTAGCCATTTTTTACCTTTCATGTAGGTAAATACTCCATACATGGAGCATGTGAGTATGGTAAATAGTAGAGGATATACATCATGACATGATATATCCTAGAATTGTGTTGCAAGGTGCCACTCATCCACAGGGCAGTTCCGAATCCACCTTCACTCTCGAGAGACATAGCATTCAATTTGGCACTAGGATCCCTAGAATTGCAATTTGAAAGATTTTGAAAGTAGGGTGACTTGCTGTGGTTGATCCCATAGTGTATATACATAACATGGTTTGTTTGTTGGTCATGGCGGCGTTAAACTACGTGAATTTCATGCTAATTGCTGGGATCCTCGTATTTTTTCTAAACCTGCGGAACCAGAACTGTTTTTCAGATATTTCAAAAAATTATATCTATTCGTATTTAGATTCCATTTTTTGGATGTTTACGGATTTCTTGCTGGTAATATGCCAGTTATATTGGATATTGTGGATTTGACATTGACCTGAACTCGACTTCCTCCCCTCCGATTTCTTTCGATTCGTTGGGGGAAGACGCCTAAAAACGCCAAATCCGCGGCTGAAGAACGGCCCATGGAAAAAGGTTTTCCTGCTGGTTTTGAGGGGATAGGTGGATGTACCCCGGAGCCCAACGTGGGCCCCCTGTAGTACAGGAAATCTCAAAAAAAAACCCTCAAATCAGTGGGTAGTTATGGGTTATTTCATCCCCAAGAATCCCTAGAGAAGACAATAGATACCATGGGTACACTGTTAGGAATACACCCAATTGTTCCTTGAGGTTTTGGTTTGTGCAAATGTAGCAACGGGTTTCTAGGGTTCCTCTTTATTTAGGTGGTTGGATATGTTTTGTTGCTCAAATACTGGGTGGTGGTTTCAAATTGTTTTTATTTTCGCCCCTATTTGGGGAAGGTTCCCATTTTGACAAATATGTTTCAAAGGGGTTGAAACCAACAACTAGAATATGATTTCTTGTTTTTTTTTGGAAACATGCGATGCACTTGTTTCTTCAGACATGATTCTGGAAAAAAAACATGTGAGAGCATTTTATGGGTGCAGGTTTGGATGTAGGGTGAAGTTTGGTGTGTCACGCATTTGATGATGTTTGATGCTTTTAATGAATGAGGAGTTGGGTAATTATAAACCCACCTCCTTTTTTTTGTTGAAAAATGTGGGGTTTAACAAACAACACAAAATTGAGCGGCGTTCAATACTGTTCGGGCAGTTTGCCATGTTTGCCCCATGTCGCGGTAGAACAGCATGTCCAACACGTGGTCCTGAGAGGGGTTTGTTTCCTCATGTCAATTTTTGCGTGCTCAAAGGATGCCAAGACAAAGGTTGAACATTTCCTCACATAATACTTGAGTAGCTGAACGATGAAGTGACTAATTGAACAGTTTGATAGAATCTATTAGTAGCTGTGAGACGTTGGGGATTTGGTAGCTTAAGGTGATATGTGGAAAGGATTGTTTGATTTATTGCATTGTGATTTTTGAAATTGTCATGTACTTGTATTTTTCTAAATGTGACAAATCAAGAACCCTGGTTGTTTCCTGAATGCCTGAATGATAATACCTCGGATTTTATTATTGTGGTTACAGTATTTGGTGGTTTCAAGCGTTGTTTTGTTCATTGTTTTCTGGAAAATCAAAAACCGTAACGTAATTTGTATGTTATTTCAACGTTTGCTGAGATAAAAAAGCTTGCTGAATTTTTTGTTGGAATGCTGTGATATGGTGGGGTGTTTGCCACCCTTTTAAAGAGATTCAGAAGCCATGGCGATGAAACTTCATGGCCGGCGTTCAAAATCATGCTTGGTGGTGCCTCAACCCTCAATTTATTGTGGATTTCAGTTGGCGTTGGCGATGAGCGTACTTGGATGTCCCAGGAAGTTAGTAAAAGAATAGTAATTGGGTTATAACCCTCATATATCCCATGTACAAGTAGGTTATTAACCCATTGATCTTAGCCGTTGATCCTAACTTCCAACGGCACATCCTAGTAGCTGCTTAACATGTCATGTTGTTTCTTTTCTCGGGTGACGTTAGATGACGTTGGGTGACGTTAGATGAAAGCTCTGAGATTTCAAAACCCGGTTTCCCAAGTCTTCCAAGTCAACGGTTTCGAACCCATGTTTTTTGCTGGTTGACCCTTTCTTTGGGGAAAATTTTGCCCACAAACCTACCAAGTTTGGTAGTATGTTGAGTTTTGGCGTTCGGAACTTTGGTGGTGGAGTTGTTTAAAGGGTTGGGATCCAAGTATAGGTCAATGAGTATCAGACATCATTGGGAATCTGGAGGGCTTAGCTACTTGTTATTCAAAATTTCAAAGCTAACCCTACCAGAAATAGTTGTGCAAACAATACTACTTCCCTTCAAGTTTAACAGCAAGCACCCTGAAAAATGATGGTTGGAAGATGAAAAGGATTCCTTTCAAAGATGTTTACTTTTCAGGGTTCATGTCGAAAACTTTGCGTGTGTATGAGGCATCATTTTTTGGGAGAATGGTTGGCGATGAAATTGAACAAAGTCTCTGGTTTTGGGGTGACGGTAATTAAGATTCCCATGGGTTAATAGAACATGTTACCTTATTATTAAACAATTGCAAGGATCCCTATGAACCAGCCAGTATAATGAAAAGTAAGAGGTGTTTTGTTTTTGTGGCTCATCAACATTCCCCGCATTCCCCTGGTGTTTTGTTCACTGCTCAGGTTATATTGGGCGCTTCTTTACTTTTGATCACGTCACCTAGCACCTCTGAAACCAGTGCCAGGTGCGATTTTTTTGTCGAATCCCACGATACCAACCACCATTATCCCTGTACTTTTTGGGTGGGGTATTTGGATGTCCCAGGAAGCTAGTAAATGGATGTAAATGGTTAGTAAATGGGTTATAACTTGCTTACAAAAGGGACCTATTGGGTTCCTGACCTGTGATCCTAACTTCCAACACTACATCCTAGTAGCATTGGGGGGGGTACTCTTAGCTTTGCATGAACTTGCATGAACCATGAAATACTATAGTTGATGATGGGATGTTGAAAGGTGGAGTTTTGTTGCATGATAACACCTTTTTCGAACTACCAAAGCATATGGACGAGAGTGACCCGGGTTTTTCCTTGTTACGGACTGTTGAGGGCGTGAAAAACATCTGGGTAGTTTATACCATCAAATGAGTCAAATTAGTACTTGTTTTGACAGATGTTCTTACATCTATATCATCTAATCTCCGCCCTTTTAAGTTGAACTAAGGGTGTTTTGAAATATTTGTCTACTAAAAGCAGACTTCGAGATGTATGTCCCCTTTTGAACGGGTTTTAGGCATCACCTTGAACAGGGCTTAGAATGATGGTTTCATCCACTCCCTTGTTTTTGTGAGAAATGAAACACACATGTCCAGTGTTCAACGCAAAAATCTAACCCATAGGATCCATTGAGATGGGTATATTTACCAACTAATGTACCATAAACCAACAACCATCCAGGTAGGTTTAAATACACCGTTCGTCTCATGGATCCATAATGGGAAAGAAACCCTACACATCCAAGCTCCTGAGTCACAACAAAGGGGCCCAAACGGAAAGTGCTTTTCACCGGCCAGGGTACCTGAACTTGGTACTTCAGGTGGTACGTGGGGGTTGGGGTTGGGGCAATCTTTTGGATTCGAATCCAGTCATGCTGTTGATGGTTCAGAAATCTCAAACAACCTGGGATGCACAAAACTTGGTAAATAGTAGGGGTAAACTACCCAACATCAACTGGTGAACGCCGGATTTCTGAACCATCAACAGTATTTGTCAAAGATAGCTGCCCATTTGGATGTAAACGAAATTAGTTATCCAATTCAGGTAAAATATACGTAGATTAATGATTAATTAATGATTACGGTTTTTCAAATTTACAAATATGCATCTATGCCATTGTTGCAAGATGATCAGGATATATATATATAGAAGGTTTTCTGGCACTTTGAGCAGATTGATATGAGTCGGAAACGTGAGGAAACCAAGAATTCCTGGCGCTGATTTTGGGTGGAGACCATCAATTCTACCCTGGGGATCTGATCCGAATTCACCTTCAAAGGATGGGTTTCTTGGGACCTTCTCTGCAATAGTCAGGGGTGATTGGGACCTCACCTTTGTGAACTAAATGACTCCAGTGTTCATTTCACCCTGGTTGGTTGGGGGGATGACATTTCCTACCAATTATATGGGGGTTGTAATAGTCGCCAATATAAGGGTCCCTATAAACCAATCAGGATTCAATGGAAAGTCATAAGGGTTTTGAACGCTGCTCAAATGCCGAGGGATATGGTTTCAATCGAGTTTCCTGTTGATTTCTCAGCCAGTTGTCATTGCTAAGATGGGTTTAAAAACGCCATTGAAATGGCGAGGAGTCGGGGTCTTGTTGATCTTGATTTTTTGTTTCATGTGAATGTTTACTTTTCAGCGTAAGATTTATGAACCGCTAAGTCAAGATTTGGGGGATACTCCCCCCGAAATCTAACATGGTCTCTTTAAAAAAATGCTGGTTTCCAATGGGAATCTTCTTGAAAGAGGTGTTCTTTGTCAGGTGCTATGTTATTTTTCGGGGGTTGATGCTTTAAAAGTTTTGCAACCATCTTCATTTGTTTTCTTTAATCTTGCCGTCTTTTGGACTTAGCAAGAATCAATTGATCTAGACTTGTGGCTGATCTGAAAAGCACGAGCACCCCTTTTACTAATGTGAATCGTATTGAGCTATAGTAAAAGGTGAAGCCCCTTCGGGTCCTCACAGGTGTTTAAAATTGCGTGCCTTGTTTTATTGTTTCCAGTTTTGTGAAATATAATGAACTATTTATGTATCGTATATGCGAATATGTATGTGTGCAGATCAAGCTAATTTAGTGAGAAAAAGTAGTGAATTATTGCCCAAATGCTCCATGTAGGGAATATTTACCTACATTTCCTCTGTGAATGTGGCCATTTTTTCACCTTTCATGGAGCATTTGTGTTGTTTTGGACAATTCTAAGAAAGGTCCAACAGGCCCCGGAACATACCCCAGGTATCCCAAAATGCAAATATGAAAGGATTCCCACACCATAAACAGGGAGTTCAGGGTCAAACAGGTATCTTCCAGGGGTCTGTTGGAGTTTTCTTAGATAATAGGGATCCTCATCATGGTTTACTTTATTTAATCCATATAATCTCTATACTGGGGAATATAATCCTCAAAAAACAGCAAAGAACTAAGTTTTTTCTGTTACTGCTCAGTTATTCTGTCAGGCCTGGTTGTGTTGTCAGTGGTGGCGGTCATTGCATTGGCTGCATTGCCTATGCTGCTACCGTTGCTGCAGTATTGGCGTATCATGTTGCTTGGCAAATGTTTACTGGGTTGGTTGGGTTATATAGGGGATGACAACCTACCCAATTATAGTAGGATTATAATAAACCAAAGTAATAAGGATTTTTTTCTATAGATGGTGTGTTCTATGTAGCTAATTGTAAAGAGATCAATGCGGTAGAATATGCAGTCATTACCCCCCACGTAACCCCACAAACCCCCCACGGCCCTATCCCCAGTAGGACTGTATCTATGCATGGCTTTATGGCTGGTCAACCTACCCCCCTCCTGAGAAATATGGCCTTATCAGAGCTAATTATGTAACCATTGGCTTCCCTTAGTAAGGCCTTATTAAACCCTTTTTTCGGGGTGGGGGGGGGGTTCTTTGGGGGGGTAAGTTGACCAGCCACCCTCTTGATCCTTTAGATACTGTCAATCAAACTGTCACATTCATTAATATTTGCAGCTTTGGCAACCAAACAAAAAATTGGGGGCAATTTCTGGTTGCTTGGAAAACCACCTCCACGTTCCCCTAAGTTCGGAGATTAAAAGATAGACAGAAAACGTCACCCTTTGTGAAAGCCTTGCATCCCATCCAACCAACCAGAGTTGTGTATCTTCGAATGAAGCGCCGAAAACATCACCGGCCGGCGGGCCCCCAAGAGTTATAAACGGGAGTTACAACCCCTATAAGTACATATAAGTATAGGGTTAAGTTAGAACCCCAGTTACCCATTTATAAAGTCATGTAACTGGGGTTATAACTCCAGTTATAGCTAGTAGGGGGCCCACCTTGTAGAAAAACCTGCTCGGCAAACCGAGGTTCTTCTTTTGGTGTGGCGGACGCTATGCCGAAGCCAAAACTCGCTTCAAGTTGACGGGAAGAAGCTGCTCCTTGTTGTGATTGAGAAAAGTGTTGATGTTCAAAACCAAGGTAAGGTAAGGTAACATCCTCCAATGGTCTGGTCAAATTATAGCGATCTCACACGACCTCACCTCAAAAAAGGTAGCTCTTTGGAAGGGAAATGTGACACCTTATTTCAGGAAAGTCCAGGTTGGTGATTGTGGATGTGGCCATTCTTCACCTTTCATGTGGGTACACAATCCACACATGGAGCATTTGGGGTGCGTTGTTGATATACAGCTGCAGCCGTAGTCGGTTGGTGCCATGGCGTAAAGGGATCTATGGTGTGTGGCATGCCTAAAAAGGCTAGGGACCTTCAAAAAACAATGGACCGGGTGGTGGTTTCGAATATTTTCGAATAATTTTTATTTTCACCCTTATTCGCAAAAGGATGTCTAAAGCCCTAGCAATAGTGGGATAAACTACCTTTCACTCAAGAGTATCAAATAAGATTTCAGGTAACAATTTTGGAGCCAATTTTGTTCCACAGCGCTCATTGACCTTCAAACTTTCAGCACCCTCTGGAACTGCCTCGTCGATTTTTTTGTTTCCTCACCATTTTGCCTTGCGGTGAGAAAAACTTCAACGGCTGGCATCTACAGTGGAGGCAGCAATGCACTCAAGTTGTTTCCAAAGACACTTCGAGATCGAGTGGTGGACTACTATGTGTCATCGCGCACTGGCAGCATCGAGCTTGCTGCCAGAACAATCTGCAAGATCACCAAATTTTGCACCTGCCACTTTGGTGAAAGGGTTCCCGTGACTGACTCTGACACTGTCTTTGTCCTCAATTCGAGAAGGTTTCATACGTCAAGAAAGTTACAGAGCAAATGTATATTGCAACATTCCAGGCATTCACGAAATCCGCAAGACAATGCGGCACCAAACGCATGCCCACAGGGTTGGGTATGGCACGGCCATCTTGACATTCTGACCGTCGTTTTGCGGGACACAACCCTCATGGTGCGCCGTTTGCCTGCGCTCGGCGAATCTGGATCCAGCTATCCTTGGTGATCACACTGGGCGATTTCAATCAAGGGAGAGACCCATAATAACCTGTATATTCTATACATGTTTTTTTGGTACTCTTACTTGGGAAACGATCCAATTTGATTTGAATATTGTTCCAATTGGGTTGAAACGGCCATCTAGCAGCAGAGACACCAAGTTGGGGAAGATACTGCATTTTGTGTAGTGCATATTTGTTCAATGCATCATCTCAAGCAATTTATTTGCACAAAATTCCACCGAACTTCTCATGTTGATGATTTGTTCCATCCATTTGCTGTAGGTTCAACCATGTGTTTGTCCCTTTTTCCAGTCAGTACCGACAGTTATGTTTAAATGTTTTGAAACAATGCACTCCGTGAAACTAGTATAGATAATATATCCCCCGAAAATAGGGCATCCCAAAAGGAAGTTTCATCTTCCAACCCATGGATCCTCACAGATAAAAATAGTTTCAAACCCAGAGGATCCATAGGACTGGTATAATATATATATATACCTACATCTACCATCAAAATCAAGGAAATGTCGGTAAATAAATTTCCCAGACTTCCAAACACCTGCTGAGAAGGTATTTGGACCCCCAAAATATATTTAAAACACCTTCTATGGAGGTATGTGGATGTCTAGGGTCTTGCATGGATGGTATGAGTTACTATATCAAAACCATTTCAGCAATTTGTTTCGAGGTGATCACAGCATCCCCACCTTGAAAAAAAGGTAGGATCCCAAAGGATCCATGTATGGCAGATTTACCTAGAGTTGGTTGATTTTGTTATGTTAAAATATGGTAGGTAAATGTCGGTAAATATACATGGATGGTTGATTTTTCTGGTAAATGTAAGTAAATATGCCAATCCCATGGATTCCTATGTGTATGGAAACAAGTTGTTATCGCGTTGATTTTCGTGGCATTTTCCTAAGGTGGTCACCTGTATAGTTTGGCCATGGTACCGTGGTTGATGACGAAACCACACTATCGCACAGGTGGGAAGGGGAAGTTGTTTGTTTTGTTGAAGGGGACAAAGGGGGTGGAAAGCATCAGATTGTTTTTTTGGTGTTGTTGTTGTTGTTGCTGCTGCTGTTGTTGGGTGATGGGTAGACTTGGGAGCATTGAACATTGTAAAATATATTTACTGTGGCGATTGTTTTTGAACAGGAAGATGTGAAATGCGGTGTTTTTTTCCAAACACATGTGGAATGTGCATCTCTTATTGGGGGAAGGATGGGAAATTCCGTGTCTACAATTGTCGATTTGTTGTTGCTATCTTAGCTCACCAGAGGGTGCCATATCCTCCTTTGAACCAACATGACCCCGCCTGGCTAAATAAACTGACATGGCAACCGAAACACTTCAACTAGTTATCATTCAAAAAGATGCCTGTATCCTTGCATTATTATGAACATGTGCCCTTTTTGTTCAAATTCTGTATAGACTGGTGCATGTTAGAGCAAGTAGGTATTTTTGTAAAGTGGGGTACCTAGCCGCAAGCGACATATCTTCCCCCTTGAACTTCGCTAGAATCTGCGTATTAACAGGTACATTCCGGGAAGACATGCTCACAAACTTGCGCAATGTGGTTCTGTCCGATGCTCAGTCATCTGTTTTCTCGGATGCAGGCCATATTAGATATGCTGCTTCCCATGCGTTAGACCTCAACAAAGTTGGTTGGTAGAAATTGTTGAAGGCTCTGCACCGTTGGTTGGTAGATGTTGGTACGCTTGGCAATGATTGATGGAAAACGTGGATTTCCGTTGCATCTTTGGACCCATTTTTGTTCGAGGTTGTATTGGTTTGCTAGGTGAAGTATCATCATATACCCAAACAGTCAATGTATAATGTATGGTAATATGGTCTGTTCAATGTTCACCTACATTTACAAAAAAAAACAACATGTAGGTACATATGCCTATATAGTAACTATAAATCACCCTTATACCATATGTCATGGTTGGTTGTCATGGTTGTAGTACTAGGTGATTGTACCAACCCTTATACCATACATTTCCGTAGGGTTTCCAGGAGTATTTTGTAGCATGTTTCATTACGACCCTTGGACTACTGGAGGTTACTTTGGGCCGTTCTTTGGATTGGTATTAGCTAAGATGCTGATGTTTATCATAGGGAATGGTGGGAAGGGCCCCTTGGGATGGGGACCCTTAAGATACACCTTATATAGCGATATATAATGGGTATTTGATGGGTACATCCCCTTTTTCCACCGGCTCCTGGGGTTAAACAGCCAGGGTACTGGTACCATCCCAAGGGTTTTCCCACCATTTTCCCGTTTACGTTATCTCTTTATCTATGTCCTCAACAGTCCACACCTTCGAAGTCCACGAAATTTCAATCAAACATTGGGACCCTGAGGCCCACCGGATTTTATGGAATACCTTTGTCCGTGTGGGCCTATACTCGTTTGCATGCCTTGGCCGGGAACACCTGGAAGTTGAATTGGAAAGGTCGAACCGGGGGGCCAATGTAGAAGGGGGGGGGGTTAGGATCAATGGTGAAGGGATCTGTGGGGTTAGTTCACCTACTTATAAATGTGATATATATATATATTAGATATATTAGGGTTATAATCCACTGATCCTAACCTTTGATCCTAACTTGTTGAGACATCCAAGTAGTGTTTTGTTGGTTTTATGGAAAATGATGTTTTGTTTGTTCTAGTGATACACATACTTTGAACAACAGCAAAAAAACGTTGGTTTCGAACTTGATCCTAGAAGTACTTCCAATTAGTCTTGGAGTTGTTTTCAGAACCCATCCCATGTATCTAATCCCACAAGACTGTTGTATTATTGAAGTTTCTTTTACCTACATGGAAGATAGTTGATCTACCTACAGGAAAAGCCTAGAACTCTACCATTCATGTACATCATGTACGTGTAGTTAATTTTGGTCCCATGGATCCGTCATGGGTGGGTTGGTCTTCTGGATGATTTTCATGACCAAACTTGCCGGGTTTTGTGGATGTGTGGGGGGGGTGATCCCACTTGGAGAATGTCAAAGAAGTTTCACAGAAAGCTTAGGGTTTGTAAAAGTCATGAATTCTGATATTGTTTACCCATGTTTAACTAGCTGATTTTTTTCTACTGTGGTATTCATCACCATTTGGTAGGAGATGTGTAAAGGAATGTGTTCGACAAACACCCTTGGCCATTTCACGACGTGCTAAAGGTGGGAACGGTATCGGGCCCAAGGTAGTCAGAAGGGAAATGTTTGAACCCAGTACACCCCTGAAAACCAACTGCTGGAACCCAAAAATTGGTGCAAATGGTAGCTGTTTCTCCTTTTCCAAGGGGGGTATTGTCAGGTTCCAGCCGTTAGTTTCTCGGAGGTGTAAGTTTTTACTATTAAGAAGTATCCTGCAGGGAACGAACAAATCTCCTACTAGCCGGCACTTTTTAGTTTGATGGTTTTCCTTTTCCCTTTCGGTGGGATTTCTGTTAGTTTTCATTTTCTGGTAACCTAAGATGGCAAAGCAAAACGGACCTGTGAAAAAGACTTATTTCCTTTTGAACATTGGGAGCTTGCGAATCACCCAACATTGGTCACTAAAAAGATGCGACATATCCGAAAATCTGAAGGTCCCCCCATACAGTGGTACAAGGGGGCCACTATTAATATGCAGTTGAAACCCCGAAAAAAAACAAGCCTTATCAACGGGTAACTAGGGTTAAAACATGCTTTTTTTCCCTGCTTGTAGGGGGTATCACTCCACTTATAGCGATCCTAGGGGCCCACCTTGTATACTTGATAAGGTGGCCATCCTCTTCGTGATTCCTTTTGCTGCCTTCTGGGGCTCTTGGTATCGGAGGTGTGCATCCGGCGTGGGCATCGTTGGTAGAGCAGTAAATAAACAAATTTTGTTGTTGCTGGGTGGTGATATCACATGGGATCCATGGATAGTTCATTATGCCACATTTGCCAGCTGGCAGGAAACAAACACAACTGTGAGGGAAAGAAAGAAGAGTGAATCCTCCAGGTTTAGGTGTCCAGTGTCCTTGGTATGTTTGGAGGAGGCCTACATCCTAGGCAAAACGGTGGTACCCTTGGGATGGGGGCCCCGACCCCTGCTGGAGCCCTTTAAAAGGGGATATACCCGGTAAATACCCACTATATAAGGTGTATATCGGGGGTTGATTATGTAAGAATACCATCCCAAGAGTACCATCATTTTCTTTATGATGGTTACATTGACATGATCCCTTTTCACTGCGGATGTTTTTTTTCTGGACGAGACGTTCTGATGGGGGGTCCCCCGAAGGAAGGCTTCACGATATCAATGATCCCTGAAATTCCAAGTCGACCATTAAAAAATATAGGTGTTTTCACCTCATCATCCAAAATTGAGGTCTATTTTCGTTGAACATCTTTGACTCAAAGGGTGTATATAAACATAAATAGATACCTATCAGCCATACTTTTCGATAACAAGCCATGAACTCAGGAAACACCACCTTCACCAACCCGGATTTCATGTCTTTGACTTCCAGGGTGATCATTGAAGTACTGCTGATAGAAGAAATCCTACACCAGTTGATATTGAGAATATCCCATGTTTCATAGGATTTCATATCTAACAGGTGGTGCAGGATTTTCTCCATTAGCAGTAGCTTTGAATTTTGGAGGCTCTATGGCATGGACTCTGCTTATGAGTGCTTCATCAGGACAGATTTGGCGGGATTGCTGCCTGCGATCATTTTGCGATTTGTGGTTGATCTATATATATTTATACTTATACTTGGATGTCCCAAGAAGTTAGTAAATGGTTAGGATCAATGGGTTATAACCTACTAGTACTTATAAATTGGGTACACTGGGGGTACAACCCACTGATCCTAACTTTTTGCTAACTTCCTGGGACATCCAAGTGTCTACCTTTAAGCTTTTGCAAATTACATCATATTCGGTGTGAAAAATCAAGCTTTAATCTTAATTTCATGGTCCTTTGGTTGAGTCAGTATACATAGCGGTTGAGAGCTGAAAGGAGCTGGTCTACGTGCCTATGATTTGACTAGTTTTTTGAACCCATAGGATCCATGTATGGTATATTCACCTACTCTTACCCAAGTATTGGTAAATTTAATTTCTGAAAAGTGGTGAATTTGATGGGCTCAAAAGTGGTCTGAGTGTTTTAACTGTCTAACATAAAAATCAACAAAATGTAGGTAAATATACCATACATGGATCCTATGGGGAAGATTTAGAAGGTAAATGTCAGTGACGTAATGCAAACGCCCCGTTGAGTGTTTTTCGGACTATCCGTTTCATTTTCTAGGTGATTTTTTGTTCATAAATAGCTCGTTTAAAATGTGGTTCAATGTTCACCTGCAAAAAAAATGAGGAAATATTCACTGACATTAGTTTGCAACACTTCTTCAAAAGGGGGTTGAGTGAATCACAAAACGGGTCGTATGATTTCTCCACACCGGCAGCGCCTTAGGGGGATAGAAAAAGATTCGGACAAATTTTCCACTCGCCACTCATCATGGCCCATTCTATCTAGTCCAATTATAGCGACGTCGACACGATTCCCTCCCCCCAAAAAAGATAGGTGTTTTCCCCAAAAATAGAGGGTGGAAATTCCCCAAAATGGATGGTGTATAATTAATGGAAAACCCTATTTTTTAATGGATGATTTGGGGGGAAAACTACCACTATTTTCGGAGTCCCATCCAAAGATAGGACTCTCTTCGAGCCTCGCGATTGGTTTCAACTCTGGCGGTTGAATTGTCGGTTGGCATCCATGACACTCGGCGCGTTGACCAGTTATGGAATCAGCACAGTTCCATCCAGGCAAATGGTGAGGCCCATCCTACCAAAACAAATACACAACTTAGAACCTAGTTAGATATAGGGTAGATAGGGTAGTATCATCCATGTATGGAATATATTTCCCACATTTGGCGATTTTTTTTATGGTAAATGTGGCGGTAAATATACCAGCCCCAATGGATGTGTAGTGAGGGGTGGGAGCAGAGACTGCTGGATCCATCTTGAATTGGACCGAATTTACAACGGATGTCCCGGGAAGGAAGTGGATGGATCAAAGGTTAGGATCAATGGCGCAAAAGGTGGTGGTTTCAAGTATTTTTTGAAGTTCTACCTTGATTCTTGGGGTTTCATGATCCCAATTTGACGTTCACTGATTTTTTAAATGGGTGCCTCAACCAATAAACTAGATGGGTTGTTTCACCTTCTAAATGGGATATATTAGGGTTATAACACCCACTGATCCTAATCTTTGATCCAACCACTTCAGTCCCAGGTGGGACCGAATCCCAACAGAGCCCTAAGTAAGTTGCGATCGAGTGGAAAGTCAAGTATTTTTTCACCAAAGGCTCCGAGTTTTTTTATTATGATCGGACATGTTCTTTCTGGAAAGTTTTAGGTGAGCTCCCGTAGGATCCATGTATGGTGTATTTACCTACATTTACCATAAAAATCAACCAAATGTAGGTAAATACACCATACATGGATCCTACGGGTGATTGAATCATGAAGGTAAACGGTCTTCCTCAAAACTGAAATTCTGAAAGTTTTTAGATTTTTTTGGATCGTTTGGATTATTTCAGATTGCCCAGATCAGGGGGAAGTTTGTTTGCATGTGTGCGTGTGCAATGCAAGAACCCCAATAGCATTAACGTATGTACATATAACTTAGACAACCTAAGAATTTGGGGAAAGAAATTCCTGTAAACACACATGGCTGGATACATGAAACTTTTGCCATAAATGTATATATTATATGTATTTTCTATGGAAAGAAAATGGTTTGGGTCGCTGGTTGAGATATCTGTGTGAGTTTACTGTAGATGTTTTGTTGACTTTTGCATCTAAAAAAATGCCAGACGAAATGTTGATTTGATGCATGGAGTTTGATGTGTTCACACGCTAGGCTTGTTATGAAATACCAGAGGTGAACATCTAGACCCCCGAAAACACAAACTGCTGGAACCCCAAAATTGCTGGTTTGTAGATGTTTCTCCAAGGTTCCACCAATGGAAACCCCCACAACCCCCAGCCCCTTTTTTAGGGGCGAACAAACACCATACCTTCTAGGGATTAAAACCTCATTTTTTTTCATGGTTTTAGGATCCCATGGAACAACCTATGTTGCCAGTGCTCAGCACTCACAAAACATATTTGGGTGAATGGGTTGAATAATTAACATAATGGTGACATTGTATGGGTTGGTAAGATCATGAAACAAGCTTAGTATTTGATCAATGGCATGTCATCAAGAATCCCGTCCTCAAATCCTCAAACCCCCCTCTTACCATGATGTAATATCCACCCTCCACTATGGTTTTCAATGAACTTCTGAACTAAGGACAGCATTAGCCACCAAAAGTCCAGACTTCGAACGAGAAGATAAGTGGAACTTCATCAAGGGATGTCTGGACTGGGGGCCGTTGGTCTGTCAGATTGTTGGATTTGTTGGGATGTTGGACAATCAAGTTGTTTCCAAACCAAAACCTGCAACCGCAACTGGCATGCCTTGGATTGCCCCAAGACTGGGTATCTCTGTGGATTTCTACATGCTTCCGTGAGCAGAAAGACCATTTGATCTACATCAAGGAGAAGGCTCTCTACAACGAGTTCGATTGGATCAGAAGTTGCGCTGAAGTTGCACTTCTCGATTTCGACAGCCAGTTCAAAGGCAACAACATGGCAGCCCAGTGCTTCCTTTGGCTTCCTGAAATGCACAAAGGCCACTGAAAAATCTTACATTCAAGCCAAGCCTGACTTGAGTGCAAAGCCTTACTGCTTGGTGAATGTTCAGGACTCCGCAATCTGGAACCTGGTCGAGGTCACGCCTGACTTCCATGCGTTCAGAGAGAGATGCTTTTCAGCAATTTCCGTGAAGCTTGCATGCAAATGCCAACGTGCACCAAAGTGTTATGTTTCAGACCGGGGCCCCCGGCAGGAGAACAATTCTACTCATTCCAAAACCGGGGCAGTTTTTTACTTGACTTACACCCCCGGTAGGTTAAGATAGCTGCTTGGAAAGTTAATATCCCAAAAGGAGAGTATAGTCTTTCAAGCATGAGTTTTCAGAGGCTTAATGTCGAACATGTTTCCAAGTTCTCTTTGAAAATCCCTGCATTAAACAAGAATTTTGGTGTTCCATGTTGATCTACCAGGGGTGTGGCTTCGAGCATGGTATTACTAACGAGCAGCACAACTGGTTGGAGTTTGACTACGGTCGATTCAGCATTACTCTCATGCTCAAGATGTGCTTTGGTTTGCTTGATTCCCTCAGGTGGTTGGAAAACAATGGAAAGCAACATTCCTGGCAAATGGTGAGTTTTGAATCACGAAATGGTAAAAATTAAGGATCGAAATCACTGAAAAACAAATCCGTGGCTAAATTATACTACCTTCCTGTTGCATCATCATCATCATCATCATCATCATCATCATCATCATCATCATCATCATCATCATCATCTCACAATCTAGGTAAAGATGAGACAAATTTAATAGACTTCGTGCAACAAAAAATTCAGTCGAAACATGCAAAAGCACATCTGGACACCAGATATACATGCCAAACAGCATCCTTGGATTTGCTGGTTTATAAGGTGCTTGTGAAAAATTAGCTGGGTGGTGGTTTCAGATATTTTTTTATGTTCACCCCTATTTGGGGAAGATTTCCAATTTGACTACTATTTTTCAAAGGGGTTGAAACCACCAACTAGTAAAACATATTCACCTTAAATGGTGGTTTTGATGGTGATGAACTCCCATGGTTTCAATCCGTATCAAAGCTTAAGTACCCAGGACCAGGGTCGTTGGTGCCAAAACCGATGTCGCATGAAGAGACGAAAACATGGACAGCCAATCCCATATCATCCATGTATGGTTTATTTACCTACATTTGGTTGATTTTTATGGTAAATGTAGGTAAATATAACATATATGGATGGTATGGGAATGTTTTCACAGCAGCACTCTGTCGGACAGTGTTTCTCCGTGTCACATCCTTTTTCTGTTCCAAAAAAAACAATTGCGAAGCAGCTTTTCCACCCCCAAAAAGGAACATGGAAGCTGAAAATCACCCAATGGAATATTTAAAACAATCTTCCAAACCTTGATTTTTCGGGGTTTCAACCGTGAATTTTCAGGGAAGTGCTGATGAGAATCTGATAACATCTGATATCACTTCTCCTCCTACTCTTGGAATCGTTGATAAACAGACAGTGGTACTCCTAAAGTTCACTGAAATTTGACAGCTACATTCCCAAAATGATGCCATGTTTGCAGCAGGAGATACCTCTTGCAAAGCATCATCTTGGATACCCATGCAAAAATTCAAGGTTGTAAATCCCATGGAGTTCAAGTATTTTTGTTCATCACTTCTCTTCTCAAAACCAATCAGTCAATCAGTGCAGGACAATGGCTTGCCAACCACACCAGCGTGCACTGTCCCAGCCGGCTTCCGGGGGTAACATGTGCACAGTGATGACAAGCCTCACATGGTGTTATGGGACCTGGAAAAAACATGGGTTGTTGTAAGATGTTGATTGACTTGTTACAATGGGAAATCTCCACTAGATCACTAATCACTATTTGGGGAATATGTTTGGCAAATCCAAAAATGACATTGACTACGATGCGTTTCCTGTGTGATCGGATACCCTACATACACACTGGCAACATTATATGACATGATTGGATGTGCAGGGAATATAACTAGCTAGATTGGCTGGTTCGAGTGGTTGAATTGTTCTATCTTTCATATTTGGCGTACAGTAATCAACCAACTCGTAGTTTGTCGCAACCTTTTGGTCACAGGCTGATTTTCCAGAAAAGATCTAAGTGGTATTTGAAATCCTTTCATCAGGAGTTGCTACAACCAAAAAAAGAACAAGTTGTGATTGGCTCATTTAAGGCAGTGAATTCAACATTCACCCCGTTTGTTCACTCATACCATCGTCAAAATCTGGTATATTTGCCTTTACATGTGATTTTTTCTTTGATACAGAAAGGGATCAAAAAATCAACATAGATATATATATATATATATGTACATATACATAGATCAATAAAGGGGTTCATATCCAGATGCTGTATGGCCTATTTACCTACAAAACTGGGTAGTTTTGGGGTGTTTGATGTAGGTTTTCATAGGCCAGCCCCATTGAGCATTTGGGATATGATGAACTATATGACCCAGTTATATAGGGATTATTTCATAAACCATGAAATAAGGATACCTATTAACCAACCAGGATTTCTCATGGAAAGTAGGAGGCTATTTTTTCGTGGCTCATGTTACTTCCATCGGCCCCTTAAACCACACGTGGCAACCTCTCCAGAGTTTCGATCCACCGTTGGTTTCGATCCGACAGGTTGGAAACTCCGAAGATTTTGGTTGCCAAGGATTTGGTTCAAACTGCGGTTGTGGTGCATACCTGGAACCCCAAACAACCCATGTTTCTATGGATGGAAATGGTGAAACAAACATGTTTTTTGTAAAGATTTGGAATCATCCAACTGAAATCAACCTCTAAACAAATTGATGTTTAGGGCACCAGGTATTGATTCGACGCTCCCTGAAAGTAACTTTACTTCTTGAAAATAGGCCCCAAATTGCAACACAAGGAAGTTTAATCTTGCAAACATTGATTTTCAGGTGTAGCTTATCGCCTCAGGAAGGGTATATAGCCTTTTATAGACTTAAAATGATCTCAAAATGTAACATAATGATTTCAACCATCCACAGACACTTCGAGACAACTGCTTGTTTATATATTCCCTAGGGAGAGTGGCTCGCTCAACGAAATTGAGAATTGGTTTTTACTGGGTCCTCAATATGATTGCCTGGATACCCCAATCATTACCTGACGATATGACTGGATGCCTAGGGATAGGTTTTTTGTGTATCTTTTAGGTTTCGGGCATTGTTTAGATTCCAGCCAATAGTTTTCAGCGGGGGTACTTATTATGCAGAGGACGTTTTTCCGTCAAGTTGGTTTGCGGAGGGGTTTTTTGCAACGATGAGTGTTGATGGCTCATCACCAAGACTCTTTGTTCAAACACGTCGCACGTGGGGCCATACTATCTAAGTAGAAACATGGATTGAATACACTAGCCGCGCTATGGACGTATAGTTGCGGTTTCTTCGATTTGGCATTTCTCTTTTCTCGTCGATTTGTTAAATTCTGACATTGGATTCACTGTTTGGCCCATTTACCCACAAATAACCATAAAAACTAGGTGGTGCTTTCAAATATTAGCCACTGGTTCAAGGTACTTCCCAGGAGTGTGGTGGGGCTAGCCGAAACCTTGAAGTGTCATGAAGGGACTTTTCAAGCCATGGTACAATTTTGAAGTGGGCGATAGAATTTCCCTGGTTTGTGAAGCTATCTACATTGATGGTGAAATGGGTCCACATCATTGTGTTGCGTTGGGGTATGGAAAGTTGTTTCAATTGGTTGGTGTCAAGATCGATGATGGTCATTTTTTCACAATTGCTGATGCTAGGGTCTGTGAAATCGGTGAAGTGGC
>DF244402.1:0-27346 GCA_000507305.1 Breviolum minutum Mf 1.05b.01 | reverse complement strand
CTATCATTCTTTCGGGCCAGGGTGTGGTCTAGTTTTTTTACACATGCGCTGAACAACAAGCTGGACCGAGTGAAATTTGGGTTAGACGAATGCGACGCGAAGATCGAACGACAGATCGAAGCAAAACAAACCGGACGTGAAGTTTCACACCGCTCGGTAAGATGAATTAAAAAACGCCGGATTGACAAGTCCGTCCGTCGCCTTTGCAGGGAACCTGTGGAACGACGAAAAAAACACCAAAACCATGTCTCGACTAACCTTGCTGCAACAAACGGACATATTTTTCCCGCCGTCGAACTTTTGTTAGACTACGCTCCAAAAAAATGAAGATCACCAAACACAAATCACCGAGTTTTACCTTAATCAACGAACAAATCTGCAAGAGACAAACCAGTGTTGGTTAAATTTTGTTGTGGTCCACAATTCCGAAAAACGAATATGTTCCAAAACAAAAAACATCTTCATCCCAATGTCTTGAAACGCGACGACCCTTTAAGCCGTTGGGATGAAAACATGTTTCCAGCCCTGTTTTAGCCGAGTTGCAATTTGCATAGAATATCCTTGTCGCACACTTCCGGTGATATTGAAGTTTCTGCGTGTTAGTTGTGACCACACCGGGTTTTGGCAACACATTGAATAATGTACTGAAAACACGAGGGTTCGGGTCGCGTCCTGTAACCAAGACAAAGCGTGCAAAACAAAAAATGGAAAAAATAACCAACATATTTCTGAACTATTCCGCTGTCAATCCGAAGTTGCGTCCGGGTTTCTTAGACATATCCATTTCCAACTGCTGGCATGTGCCTGCAAACACAATTTCCAACATGGATGCAAATTGATTTTAGTGAACTTGTGTGATGCTATGACGTCCAGATTGCCGAGGCAGACAGTAATCCTTCTTGAATTTTTGTTTGCTGGAGGGAAAGATGGGTCCTGCGGCGCTTTCAGAAGCGCATATGTGGTGATGGAGATAGGGTCAGAGCAAAATAGGTTCAAAGTGCGTGCGATGAGGGTTTGGGCAATGCGTACTGGGCGCGTGCATTGTAATGTTTGGTCCTAGCAAGGTGGTTCAGGTATCTCAAGTCAAATTTTGTTCTGGTGACTCACCTCTGTCCTTTAGACCTTGGGTGATCCCAGCCGCAGGTGGGTGCATGAAAGAACCCTCTCAACAACCCTAAAAAGTTCGGAAGTAAAGCGACTGAAAGCTTTTGATCGTTTACCAATAAGTGACGAGGATGAAAATTGACAGGGATGCCATTTTCAAACACGCAGATTTTATGAAGAGGTATCCACTGATTTCGACAAGGGTTGTTTGAAAAGTATTCCGGACTTCATGACAATGGTGGAAAGTCCAGCACCAAAGGAGCAACTCCACAGAAAACCTTGACCGCGAATCAAATGCAAGGAACAAAATCCAATCAACAGAGTCGGTCCCGGGGGCGGTCCCAGAAACCATTGATGCAGGAACCGAGGAAAAAAAAACAAAATGACAGCAGAAACATGGTTTCACAAGTGAAGGACAGATTGAGGAACATTTACTGAGTGCAAATCAAATGTAGTGATTGAACCAAAGATTGGTAGGTAACAGCTGTTTTTTGATCATCACCGACTTCTAAAAACGTTTCCCCATGTCGATTGGGATGCATTGTGGGGATCCTTGGGTTTGCTACAACTGGTGTCCTCCCGGCCACGAGAACAATTCTGCTTCGAGTATAAAACCTTCATTTTTTTAAAAGTTTCGTCCGTACAATCAGGAGGGCCAAAATTGGAAACGCCGGCATTGACATGGGAGATGGAGGATCACCAATGTCATATTTTTGCTTTGCAGAGGTATGGCGTCGATTCCATATGCGTGGTGTCATGAGGACAATGACCGTTTGTGGCAAGATGCAGCCGATCATTTTGCATGAATGGTCAATGTTCAATGCCTGCACGCCACAAGGCCAGTCCATTTTGGGCACAGGCGGTGAAAAAAAATAAAAAAAAGGTCAGTGTATGCACACAATTTTTCTACACATTTTCTCACAGTGATGGTGGAATTTCGCGTCCTCCAGCCATGACCCCCCCCACCTTTGTATCGACACGTTTTTTCATGTGGTAAGCCACGTGAATGGCAGCCTTCCCTACGGTATTGGAACAGCTGAATTCCAAACAAAAATTTTTCGATCCCAGCGACATTCAGCAAGTTTGCGATGTGCGATGCTAATTTCCGGTGCTGCCTACACACACAGCAAGACCATGGTTTCACTCCATGTGAAAGCCCGGGCCCGATCTTTTCAATGAAGAGAAAAACATACCACGCCAAGGACAAATCAGTGTTTGATGGAGACTGAGGAAGTTTCCGAAAAAACGTCAAGTGCACGGAAGTATTTTTTTGGGACAGGGTGCGGTGAGCGCTTCCACAACAAGACATTGCTTGCACGCAAGCATTGAAACATTTCGGCCTCGTACATATCGAACTATATTTTTGTTTCAACATCCAACGATTTGCGTGCCAACTTTTCGTGTTTTTTCCATGTGGTAAGCGAAATCAAGGTGCTGCATCATACCTCCACACGCCGTCAATATGCATTTTTGCCGTTTTTGCCCGTGATTCCAATCTAGAACCTTTAAGATGAGACCATCCTTTGTCACAAACGTATTTGGTGGGTGCGCCTCGTTTGTCAATATGACCGTTTTGTGGACGTTCGACGATCGAAAACCCATCAATCCCACAGCTCATGGATTTATCCAGAATTTGTGCAATTAATAGAATGTCCAATGAAACATAGTTGACAAGAGTATTGCCGAGATCAAAACCTACATTTTTAATTTTTGTCCAACATTGTCGCAAAACTCATTGTAAAACTGCACTGAATAGTCGTCGGGTTGTGAGATGCATTCGCCAATTCTTTCATCATTTACGTTCGTGAACAACAAAGTTTAAGTGCTCCGGAATGCTTTGTTCTCGTGAGACTACCCACAGTGTTGGCCAATGTACGGGTTCAAATTGGCTTTGACAAGGCCAAATCACATTGCGCACTTTGATTCCAGTTGCGTCAGCTGTAAAAAATTCGCTGTCAACAAATGTTCTTCCAATCCTTGCCTGGGTTGCAAGGGCCCGAAGTTTGTTCTCTACTGCATTGAGGTTGAACGTTGGTGTGTTGGTGTCAGGTTGGCTGACAGGGATTCCCGTGTCGAACTGAGTTAAAAACTAGGATGGATCATGTGGTAATTAGTGTGTATGGGCAAGTCAAGTCAGCCCCAACGCCCGTAGGCGAGCTTAATGTAAGGGTGGAGGCGGAAGGTCAAAGGTCAAGCCTGCACGCCAATATTGGCGGACCTTTTCAGGGCGCAGGCGCAAAATATATCTATCCCACAATTAGGCCACACAAGATTGAATCAAGACGCTCTATGCACTGCAAAATTCGACGAAGGACTAGCAATGTTGATCCCAAAGGTTCCGATTCGTAGCAACATCCGTCCATTGCCCCAGATCTTTGTGCCTGCAGTACGATTGAAGTCTCGACTCCCCGTGAAAATGTGGGCACCCAATTCGATTTGTTCCAGCCGGGCAGCAAAGCAAAATTCGTCGAACCCAACGCTCTTGCGATGGGGTGGCGAAATGTTGCGCTAACCTCCAGTAGTTCAAACAATAAATGCGCGACCATGTTTTGATGTTGGCTCTATCGATAAATTGGTTACCCCGAACATTCCATTGATGAAGTATTTCGTGTCATTGAGGTCTCCAAACTGTGCCAGGCGGAGGGCCGACAATTGACCTGCACAACTTCCGGAAATGAGTGTCGATACGCTGCAAACATCGATTGTACATGGACGATGTCCGCCAGCGAAGCATGCCACTGATGACAGTACATATTCAAAGTGCCGTAAACGCTTTACAATGGAAACATTTTCGTCCTGCAAATTCATGTGGAAGACTTTCGCTGCCTGGGGAGGCTGATGTTGCAAATCCAGTCGAGTCGAGTCGAGTCGAACCTGCCTGCCCGAAGGCTGCCCCTGTAGGGCGCAGGGAAACAACAAAAACCGAAACTAATTTCAACTCTCACTACTTCGGTGTCGAAAATTGAATAAAGGAGTCCATATGTGTCAGCCAAAAATCTGTTTGCATTGCGGTGGCCTTCCATTCTCCCAATTTTTGCCATCGGCAGTATATTTGTATTTGCGCATCCCATGTGTTTGTTGGTCTTCCAATCCTTGTCCGGCGTCCTGCAGGCCACGCAAGCGCACATTTCAACCAACGGTTATCTGAACGGTTGGCAATGTAGCTTGCTAATTTCCAACGTTGTTCCAGGCAGCTCCGGGACCATAATTTGACACCAGCTTGTTCAGCACATGCTGAAGCGCGTGCATGCACTCGTGAAGGATGTGGTGCTATGGAGTAGACCAACCTAAGCCGCCAGGAGGGCCCACAATGGTGCGCACGAGTTTGCGGAATTCGACGTCCAACTTGCGAAGGTCCTGTTTGTAGATTTTGCGATGGCCACTTGCAAAACAAGCTACTGGTGTAAATAGCGTCAAAATAAACTAGTCGTTGTGCAATGGACACACTCTTGTCAGATGAACATGATTTGCTTTCGTAAAAAGTACTGGATGCAGCTTGGAGGTGGTGTTCCAAATCAAGTCCGTGGCTGCCATCCGTGTGAGTGCTTATCATACAGGCCAACCACTTGTGCGCACGGTCTCGTTCCAAAATCTCCACAACCATCCCGCCAGGTGATACAAGTTCTGCTGGGTGTTGGCTCTGCGTCGTCAAAATTTTTATCCTCCCAGCGTTCAGAACAAGACCAACTTGTCGGAGGGCATCCACCAACACGTCTAATACATGACCGATTTCCTCATAAGATTTTGCAAAAATAAGGACATCATCAGCAAAACGCCCCTCCGTCTTGAAGATTGTAGCCAACATCATTAAGTTGTGCCCGCCATTTGGACCCACGTGATGTAATTTCGACCCACGTGATGTCAACATGCTGCGCAACCACTTTTCCCGACCATCACGGGGTAAATCTTGGAGAATCACCCCTGATATGGTCGTAATGGTCTGGGGAGGTTGGGCCTCATTCGTGATAACCATTTGTCGTCTCCGGATGTAAAAGCAAACCAACGCGATCCAATTGCTTGACCACCGCGGCCAGGATGTCGTCAGCAACACAGTTAGGACCACCGTCCATCAATTTGAAACCCATATTTCCTACCTCGGCCCTCCATTCTCGCATCGCCTATTGTAACACCGCACAAAACAAACGTGGACTTAGCACATGCCCTTGCCGCACGCCCTCTGTGATATTAAATTTTCTGTTTTGCCCCATGTCACCTACAACTTCATCACATTGTCGGAAATATATGCATTGCAAGGTCCATACGAGATGGACGGGAAGTCCGGAAACGAGCTTGGTTTGACAGCTGAACTACTTTAGAATGTGGCCGAATAGCTCTTGAACATGTTACTCGCCTTGTAAAACAATCTTGTATTTAGTGGTGGACGGCCCAAGTCACGGTGCAAAACGTTGTTGCTCATCATGTTGCCGAGGGGAAAGGTTAAAGAAAAAAACGCCATTACAACTTGCGGATTATGGAATAATTGCGAACATTCGTCTAGTATACATTTTTTTTTTCCTCCGCACCTTTTTGACCGCTGTACGCTGACGTAAAACCCTCCGCATGCCTTTACGATAGGACGGGGGGCCGGCTTGGCTCCGTAGGGTCAACCAGCCGGAGCACTTCGCTCAACGGCGGGCCATCTGCCTCTCATGCCTGGCTGGAGTTGCGCCAGACATTGCCGAGCAGGGTGAACTTCTTTTGTTTGGATGACTCGAACATCTTGTGGAAGCAGGACAGCCGGAAGGGAAGCACGGGTTTCGGCCAGGACGACGACTAGAAGAACACCTTGTTACAGCTAAATTAATGTTGGATAAAACTGGCGTTGTAAAAATCCCTGTGTGGACCACTAGCTTGGATTTGCCGAAAGCGTTTGACCGGGCGCCTGGGCCTGCATTATGGAGCGCTCTTGTTGATGAGACATTTCGCAGTTTTCAACCCCAGAAGTTCTGATAAAGCCGACCCACGTTCCGTCAAACGCATGAGTCTTTGCAATGGGTGACGCGGGCCTACGAACAAGGCCTCCAACATAGGCGCAGCATCCAAAGCCGCAAGTTCCAAGCAAATCACCATGGTCTCCGGGAAACGTCAGTTTTCCACCGTAGTCCGGTTCAGTCCGGTCAAAAACGTCCATTTTACCACAGTTTTCTAGCGTAGTCCGGGTCAGTCCGGTGAAAAACGTTCATTTTACCACATTTTTGAATGTCCGACGCGCGCGAAGTGACGAAATGGTCACTTGGCCAGATCCAGAGTTTGTATTTTACCACAATTTTGAACGTCCGACACGCAAGAAGTGACGAAAGGGTAGCCGCGCAAAGTGATATATTTGCATCGTACCACAGTTTTGAGCGTCCGACACGCACGAAGTGACGAAAAGGTTGCTCGGCGAGCTCAAGAAATTGCATTTGACAACACAGTTTTGAGCGTCCGACGCGCACGAAGTGACGAAAGGGTCGATCGGCCACGTGAAAAATCTGCATTTTTCCACAGTTTTTGAGCGTCCGACACACACGAAGTGATGACAGGGTTGTCAAATCCACAGGTGTGTTCCTTTCGCCCAGACACAAAAAATTGTATTTTAGAGTTTTTCAGAGGATTTTGATTAGCCAGTCTTTTCTCCAGTCCTTGAAGACAACCATCACTCCAGCAGAACTTTGGGCAGTGCTTGAAAAAGGTGTTTTTCAAAACAGCCATCACTTCAGCGGACGTTTGGGCAATGTTTCAGGACAGTCTTTAAAGACAGCCGTCACTTCAGCAAAATTTTGGGCAGTCTTTGAAGTGATGGCTGCCTCTAAAAATTGTCATCACTTGAGCAACACTTTGGGCAATCTTTGATGTAAATAACAAAAGACAGCCATCACTTCAGCGAAACTTTGGGAAGTTTCTGACAACAGTCCTTAAACACAGCCATCACTTCGGCAGAATTTTAGGCAGTCTTTGATGACAGTCTTGAAGGACAATCATCACTTCAGGATAATTTGGGGCAGTGTTTCAAGACAGTCTTCAAAGACAGCCATCACTTCAGCATAACTTTGGGCAGTGTTTCAAGACAGTCTTTACAGACAGCCGTCACTTCAGCAAAATTCGACCAGTCTTTGAAATGATGGCTGTCCTTGGAGATTGTCATCACTTCGGCAGAACTTTGTGCAGTCTTTGATGTCAATCTTTAAAGACAGCCATCACTTCACCACAACCTTGGGCAGTGTGTGAAGACATTTTTTTTTAAACAGCCATCACTTCATCAGAACTTTGGGCAGGTTTTCAATACAGTTTTTAAGGGCAGCAATCACTTCAGCAGGACTTTGGGCAGTGTTTGATGACAGTCCTTAAAGACAGCCATCACTTCAGCAGACTTTTGGGCAGTATATGATGTCAGTCTTTAATGACAACGCTGTTCTCAAAAAAACCCTTCGTGGCCCGCTTTCAGGAAAAATGGTGGAAAGTGCGTGCCACCATGAAACAACACCACAAACAAGCACACACCACAGGCGCGGCAAGTTTTCTCCGGAGCACTGAAATGGTGCACGTGCTTCGTTTTTTGGCGAGAGATGTGTCGACGGATGTTGTTGAGTTGTTCACAAGTTGCGCGAGAAAGCTAGTAGGGCGAAAATGGATGTAGATGCCAGGCAGCAGCGGATGCAAGGCAACGCAACTCGCTAGGGAAACTATAACCACATACCAAGTGCGGAGAAGAGCATTTTGAAGTATCCAACTTCTTGGATTTCCTTTCTGTTTGGGTGGCAGGCTGGCACCAGCGACGGCCTTGACCAGACAAACACCTTCTTGCCTCCGACATTTTTTTTTGGATCAAAATTCCGATAATTTTAAAACAGGACCTTTTGAATGGATCTCTCCAAACCCTTTGAACTAGTGATAATGTTTTTGGGATCAACCCATTGAAGGTTTTGTCACACTTTGCTTGGATTTTTTTCTGCAAATTTGTTGCTCAACCCACGCGGATCAAAGTCGTGGCAACAGAGATTTGCGTGCTGTGGGCTGGCAGCGGGCTCAGCCATCACACACGAATCACGGAACGTTGTACTTGCTTCAAAACATGACGCTCCGGGTGGATTCCAACTTTAACCCCCCGAAAATGGGGGGATGATCCGCTTTGAAACCACGTCCAAATATATCAACTATTTTTCTCACATGAAAATGTTAGTCTTTCGATGAACGGGTTCGTTTGTCCCTGACCCAGGCGATTGCATTCTCCATGAAACAGGTCCGCGTCAGGAAGAGGCATGGCGGCGCGGCGCAATTGGTAGTGGAACGGAAAGACACATTTTTGACCCCTATAGGGTTCAAAATTTCCATTTTGTTCTCAACAGTGTGCCATTCACAATTTGTTTAATATATTTCAACATACATATTATGCATTTTGGTGTAGGTCGACTGGGTTTGCATCACGTCAAAGCGCTTTCGGCTTTTGCCATGAAACAATTGTTGTATTGCCTTCCACGGGCAGACAACAGGGGCCATTGCCGGCCGTGGCCGTGAAATGTTGGCATCCGGCTTAGTTGCTACTGCCAGGACAGCAGCCACCCTTGTGACGGGACTCTTGATGTGGAATCCCGATGTGGATCACCCTTTGAAAAGCCACGGACTATAATAGCCAGTAGAAGGGCGACCTTATTTGGGGCATAAGTTGCAGCAGATCATCGTAGTTCATTGAGCCCAGGTCAGGAAATGCCTTCTTTTGACGTTCGTCATGGCAGGCCAAGAAACTAAACACCGAGAACAACATTCAAAAGACTAGGTGGCAACTCAAACATTTTTAATTTTCACCTTTGACGATTTGTGGGGAAATGATCCAATTTGACGAAGGCGCATATTTTGTGTTTCCCACAGGTGCTGTAAGGCCAACAAGCCAGGCTCTGACACGAGGCGCAACGTTTTGCACGATGAAACGATGCATGGTTTGTTTTGGGCATGTTAAGGAGAGGTATTGTTTTTCAGGGATCAAACCTGATAATGATTATTTGGTGGTTAAGGATGGTGGTAGAAGGATGCTCAGCACACCCCAATGAAATTTATTTCATTTTTTCGATCAATCCATGTCATTAATCTACCAGGACCAGCAGGGTTGTGTAAGGTATGAACTTGCTGTTACGGTTGCAGCCAATTTCAAGTCTCGGGCCCAAAATCCACAGATTTTGAGGGAAGTAAAGTCCATCGACTGATGCTGGGCATATATCAAGCTGCGCAGGCGATGCCGAAAATCGAAACTCCTTGGACGATTCGTTGGGTTGCCTTGGATGCCATTACCGTTGTAGACCTGGTGGTACATCATGTTCATAGATATGTGATATGATATGATATGATATGATATGATTTGATTTGATTTGATTTGATTTGATTTGATATGATATGATTTGATATGATATATGATATTTGATATATGATATATGATATTTGATATATGATATATGATATTTGATTTATGATAAATGATAAATGATTTTTGATATTTGATATATGATATTTGATATATGATATATGATATTTGATACATGATAAATGATAAATGATTCGTGATTTTTGATATATGATATTTGATTTGTGATATATGATATTTGATATATGGTATTTGATTTTTGATATATGATATATGGTATATGATATATGAAATATGACATATGATGTATGATATTTGATATATGATAAATGATTTTTGATTTTTGATTTATGATATTTCATATATGTTATATGAAATATGATATTTGATATTTGATATATGATATTTGATTTTTGATTTTTGATTTATGATATATGATATTTGATATATGATATTTGATTTTTGATATATGATATATGGTATATGATATTTAGATATGTGATATATGCGTGTGTAGCAGTGTTTCCTATTTTTTGGCAGGTGTTTTGAATATTATTTGAGGGGTGGACCCAAAGATTGCAACACGGTCTTTTGTTGGGTATTCTGCAGCCTGGCTGCTTGGTGAAAGAAGGTGGATCTTGGATCCATAGGACCACCCCATAGGATGTGACGCAAAAGCTGTACTTCAATCCAACTGCTTGGTTGTTTTTTAAAGGGTTTTTCCAGGCCACAATCGTTTCCGGACTTGACGGAAAAGATGGAAATCAAATCCATTGCAGGGAAACCAAGAATTTCAACTTGCTTTTGCTCCCAGCTGATTTCAGAACAAGATTTTGTTGGATCAGTTTCTTAGCCATGGAAAATGGTTTGCTAGATGTGCGCACTTGAAAATCATGGTGTTCGCCGTGCTCCATCTTTAGAAGGTCGAAATACAAATGCCATACATATCGGTTGTATACATATTCAATGCCCTGTTGCCTACAAGAGTTTGCGTTGTGTTTCACGCCTCCTTTCAGGTGCGCTTCTGGTCCTTGCTTGGGATTTTAGGCTTTGCAGGACGTTTTTTTTTGCCCATCGCTTGGTTGATTCAAAAAAACGCGCTAAACGGCTAGAAGCTGAGCATCTTTCTCTTAAAGGATGAATCTTTGAAAACCATGTCTGTAGATAGTTCAGGATCAATTCCTGTGGAAAATGATTTGTTGTAGGTTTCACTAAGAGCCAATCTTCCGACAAATCTTTTCCCATTTTGCTCACGATTGCCGAAACCGGGACAAAGAGGGACACATCAATTTTCCTACTGCTTTCGAGACTTGCAAGGTTATTCACTCATGAATCATGAATATTTAAAGCAGCATACCTTAGCTTGGAAAGGTAGCTTCCTCCATATATGAGACCTGCGCTTTTTTCGGATGTTCAGGATATGGCCTGTCCATTTTCTCCAACATGAATGTCCGCGGCGAAGAGCAGCGCGGCTTTGATGTGAATCGAACCTTGAAATTGGCTCGGGTCCCTGGAAGCGAAATGCATCACCATCTTCACCTGAAGAGAACAGCAGCACCCAATCAAAACCGGCGTTCAAATTACATAGGTATACAATGTATACCTCACACAGGAAGTTCATGTAGAGTACTGAAGACCTATCTCATGGAGGAATATATGTCACATACTTCCCAACAACAATATATACCACTTACACCGAGGAGACTCGTTTCCCATTTTTCTCATCACTCATTTCCACAGGTGGCACTGAGACTTCATAAGGTGTGGTTGCTCCAGGGTTTGGCACCTTGAGGGTGCTTTTGTGGATACACCACTTTCGGGGTTTCACCTATTGGTTGTATGTGTTTTTGTTTGATGGGGTGGGGTCAAATTGGCGTTCGTTTGCTTCTTTGGAATCGTTGGGTTCCCAGCCCTCATCCGTCACAATGATTGATGGAAGTTCTCATGCTTCAAACCATGTTTTTGATGGATAATTACTTTGGAGTACACAAGGTTCCAGCTTTCAAAACATTGCAGCTATACTGATTGTTGTTTGACTAGTATCCCCAACCGCTGCAACCCGTTGGCTTTTTTTTGGGGGGTCGAGAGTCGAAGCTGCAAAGCAGCTGACAGGACAAGATCTTGATGCAGATGACTCTTGGGCTTCAAGGGTAGTAGACCAGGTGGAATACCGCTTTCATAATTGCTAACTTCCTTTCATGTTGAGCGCAGTTCCGTTTAGCAATGAAAGTGGAAAGGTTACTCCAAGAACGTCAAGAAGTCCACAAAATTGTCGCTCAACTTTGGTTTCAAGGGACTAGCTGACACTGATGGTGGCAACATTTTAGTCATGCCCTGTGTTTTTCACACCTAAAGTATCACTCACCCATGATTGTTGCAGCAAACCTATTGGCAAGTTATATCATATATATATATATATGTATATTTTTTTTGTTGTTAAAAAGTTGCATTGGTGGACGTTCCTGACGTCCACAACGCTTCACTCCACGTCCTTGGAACGGTTGGAAACCGAGAATCAGCCGTCCTTTTGGAACGGTTCGCCAAATTAAGGAGCTGCACCGCTGTGCTGTCAGACGCTCGGTGGTTCGATCATCGCAGGGAAATGGAACCATTCCCATTCCCTTAACTCCACCGTTGGAGTTTGCTTTTTCGGTTTGATTTTACGCCGTCGAGGTTTGGTTTGGCAGATGTTTTGGCGCAACTGGTACCTTCGTATCACGAGAAGTCTGGAGAGGTGGGATGAAGTTTCTAGATACACATGTAAAGATGCTAAGACTATGTCCATGTACATATACATACATGTAAATACTGTATGATATATGGAAGTCTTCAGCCCGGTATCTATATATTTCAATTCCCGAAATACACATAGTGATATCTTATACTGTATATCTGTGTATATAAATATATGTATTATACACGACAAGCAAAGATACATGCACCCCACACACACCCTTGGAAGTAACTATTCCTACGCACACGCACAATGTGTATCAGAAAGGTCACAGATATTAAGTACCTACATCGTCAGGAGTCCGATGATCTAATTGTGAGAGCTAATGTGAGTAGATATTTTTCCAGGTGGGCCTTGATGCAGGCAGAAATTCCCCCTTGGCAATCGTACCATCAAAGTTTAGGTTTATCAACGTAAGCATGGCAGTGGATGGTTGACGTAAAAGTGGATTGAAATTACTAGAGCTTTCTGTCTTTCATGTTTGTAAATTCTAGTGATTGTTTCATGCTGGATTGCGCATAACGCAAGAATCCGTGGTCGATCTCATACAAGCCCTGAAGTCAAAAGAATTTCAGAACTATGAAAAAAAACATCAACTTCTAGCAGTTCTAGCATCATTATGACTTCTTTTTCTTGGTTATCAAGTTGATTACCCTTCCCCAACGGATGTAACCATTCAAAGGTTGCAGGCGGCCATTTGGCCCAGCCATCAAAAAATCAATGGAAGCGCCTCACCGGGCCTCCATCGAAAGGATGGCAGCAAAGTTGGTGGATGGGATTGGCGTTATACCTCCGCAGTGGTCATCAGTGCTTTGCTCTTTCAGGCCCTTGACCCATTGGGACCCCTGTGATGGCGCTTGGTGGTTTGTTGCGGATGTTTTATTGTCTTCACCTTAAGGGGGGTATGACGACATGATTCCCCAAACAGCTACAAGAGATGATTTGGAGAGAGAGAAAGAGAGAGAGAGAGAGATATGATATATTTAAATATATACACAGAAATTCATAAATTCAACAAGCTCAACAAGAGGTGACAAGGTGTGCCATTTGCTAGCTTGCGATGGGTCTATTCGTCAGGTAGCGATCCTGGGGCGGTTCTATGATTACTGCTCGGGGCGCCTAAGTGACGTGCAAGCTTTTGTTTATTCACAAACTGTGCAACAACTCTTATACCCTGTTTTTATATAGCTTCTTGCGGTCACCATTTTTCTTCATATACTGCAAATATTTATCGGTGTATATACATATCTATTTATAGATATATATTATCTATGTATATACATTTGAATATATCTCGATCTGTATATTTATATAAACATATGTATATTGACACTTATCCTCCCAAGCTTTCTCAAGTGTTTCCCTGTGATTTCTTTGTTTTCGGAGTAGAAGATGTGTTGAATCCGCCTTTGTGGGAAAGGCGATGGGCGCTTTGGCACGGCGGTCACCTGGCAGATGGTGTGAGTTCTCAGGGGCCAATCTTAAGGGATGCCATCAATAGCTGTTTCCCTTACCAGGTGGTAGGTGATATATAGTCACCCAATTGGCAGTTTTTTTTTCCCTATTGCCAATTGGGTTGACTTGAAATTGCTGGAAGTTTTCAGATTTTGTTGAAACATACTTCTGTCTTGTTGATTTTTGGAGCCTTAACTGTTGAAACTGTCAATGCTTTCTGTTTGTTTTCAAAACCACCCCCCAAGGTGTCAGTGAAGATGTTCAAGATGCAGGTCATGGTGCCCAGTTTCTGCCGTTTTTTTCCAACAATCCCATCCGGAGGTGAAAAATTGTTGATTCAATTTCGAGTGTTTTGGCAAATGGCCAGGGGGCATTCATCTTGATCTATTTGCCATTGGCTGTCTTCTTCTTTGTGCCCTGGCTGAGACTGCAGAAAATCTGTGTGCGTGTTATGCAACCACGCAGCTAGGGGAGGGAACCATGGTGGAACTGAGTGCTGCTACATGGAGTGCTGCTGCCATCAAAAACATGTCCAGCAATGGCCACCAGACATCATGGATATTTTAGACCAAATTACAAACCACTTTTTCTGCAATCATACTGGGGAATCTGGGGATGATGTTTTTTGTCCGAGTAAAATTGGGAATCCTTTCCCCCCAAATAGTCCATCCACTGGGAAATACCCTACCAAGCCATGGATTGACTCAGGCAGTTGTGATGTGCTTGCTATTTCAAAGCTTCGGTGACGTCACGGAGAACTGCGCGGCCTCTGCTTTGATGGCCGTACCGCGAAACCTGGGGCCGCCTGGTTGCGAGAAGATGATGGGGCATGTGGGAGCAGCTGTAGTTGGTACGATGAGTGCATAGGCTTAGGTGTGTAGATTATACATGTATTTTTGCTGTATAACATTTTTTGATTGGTACAGTTTGTGTAGATCAATATTAATATATGTGTATACATGTATATATGCATATTTGTGTGGTTTGTGTGTGTATATATATCATAGCGTGGATAGACTGTACAGATGACGTATCTTGTAGCACTATCGAAAGCGGTCATTGTGGGAGCATTTCATGACATCATGAAATCCATAGAGTGCCGTCCGACAAGTGGAGCGAAAGCATCGCGTGTACAAACAACGATGATCAAACGTGAGACAAATAAGATCGGGAAAATATGGGAAAATGATTAAATGGGTCAACAACATTGTGGTACTTGAGCAGAGTGCAGGGAAAAAGCGCGACAACAGCAGATCCCAAAGAGGGGCAATGAGAAAGTTCTGGGACTCGAAACAGTTCACAAGTTCACAGCCCGGCCAGTAGGCTCAAGATATCATCACCAAACATCAAGAAGTGGGAAGCATTGCTTCGCTCCCAGAACCCGATTCGCCGATTGTCCAAGCTCAGCCAAAAAAGCCATGATCGAAAGGCATATCCCTAAGATTCTCGAGAAGAGCTCATTGGCACTCAGGCATGCCACTGGCAAATCATTCCCAGCCACCTCTTCATTGGAGGTAAAGCAAAATTTTCATCGCCCGAACATCCTTCATAACCCTATTTCATCGCACCGCACCGTTTCGTCGCACGAACGTGCTCCATCGCAGAATTTTATTGCACCAAACAGATTTAGTGCCTGCCTATCTGAATCAGGAGTTGCTCCACATGGTCCAAAAAAAGGATCAACATACAAGTTACAAGTACATGATAGGATTTGTTTTGACTTATACGCAAAACTTTCTACCTGCCAAGATGCAAAAAATGATAAGATAGAATATCATATGTTTAACGTGTTTGCATGTTTCAACCTGGAGGTGATTTCACTCATATCACAGGATTGTTTTGAAGCCTGGTCACAAACAACCGTAAGGAGCAGTTTGGGGATGGCAGTGCAGCTGTGGCCAGGACAGGGCAGCGAAATTATGTGGGCGATTTTGGTAGCAATTGAAATTCTCAAAGCGAAACATGCAATCTTATTTCGTGAAGATTTGAATTTCAGAAACATATGAAGAGAAGACAGTGATTGATATTAAAATGGTGGGAGGGAACCTTCCAGGCTTATGGAACCACTTCTGACCATGGCTTTTGAATATCAATTCGCAACAGTTCCAAATTTCCCACAGCGCAGGGGACTACTTGCATTCGGTGGCATTTTGGCCACCAAGCCACCTCATCAACTACGCCTCTCGCCATTGTAGCAAGTTTTCAGAAAATATTGCTTAAAAGGGGCCTAGCCTGAAAAGGGGTGTCCTGCACAGGTTGAGTTTGGCCCACCAAGCCGAGGCTTTGCGCCCATTTTTTCAAGCCTTTAAATCAATGGCTGGTTAGTGGTTCCAGGGCACATTGGGCTTCCCCTCTCCAATTAGAAATGGATGTTCTCATTTAGCCCAAAACATTCATCCAATTGAAATGTTGTGGGAAAAAAAGGTTGAGGATTTATTTTCCATGGAAACTAACAAAACCAAGCCCCTGAAAACTGGGTTTTTGCAGATGACATTTCCTTTTTGGATGGCCTACACCCTGGAAGATTAACATGGAACCTACAAATCACCCATGAAAAGAAAGGAAAATGATCTTCCAAACCTCCATGATTATGGTCCATGTTAATCTTCCAGGGTGTAATTTTCCTCATTCTCCAATTGTCCCGCCGTTCCCTCAGTTCCCCCGAAATCGACTCCCCACAGCTTCACCCCTCAAGGTCTTGATCCAGAGGTGGTCGCCCAACTTTCGTCCCATCTTTGATGGTGTGGTAGTGCCTCAGCTATGTCAAAAGCGGGGCCTAAAATGGTTGGGCTTTTGAAGGGTCATTGGAACAAAGGACTAGCAAGTAAATATGATTATAGAATTATATAATCATTGTATATAATATCAATAAATATTAGATAGCATTAGCGGATTCCAAGTTGTCCAGGATAGTTTTCTTGACAAATGGGGAAGTTTGCAAGCAGCACTTGCTATACATTCATTCTGTGGAGGTCCTCTCGTGGAACATCTATGTCTTAGCTGGTGGAGCCCAACGGGAGGAGTGGCAAAAACCGTGTGGATGTGAAGAGTTTGCAACTTCAAAAAAATCCAACCAAGTAGCCAAATCATCCAACTGATCAGTGATCAAATTTCCGGGCTGGTTGTTTTTTTTTTGGGGGGATGATGTTACTACCCAGGGATTCATAGGGATGAAATATCATACGCCGTTATAAGGATCCAGGATCCCGTCATTAACCAACCAGGATGACTCATGGAATGTCCCCAAGTTGGAAGGGGCCAACTTGCCTGTCAGGCGGTGGGCCCAACGCTCTTTGGTGCTGCGCCCGGAGTGGGGAAGGTGGGGACCGCATCGGTAGACGAGGTCAAGGTTCTGGTCAGATGGCTTAAGGGTAGAAACCCTTGAACCTTGATTGATGGAATTGATGGCTTAAGCGGGCCAATTTTTTTCTTCCAATTGCCAGTTTTTTTTTTCGATGTTTTTGGATACGGCTTCAGATGGTGGATTTTTGTTCCGTTTTTTTTGTCTTTGGTGTTCTGTGTGTCCTGAAAAATGACATCCCTGTCACACTGCACTCAGATTGCTGCTTCGGTGGATTGCTCCAAGTATTCTCTGGCATCATTTCGGGCCTGGTGCGGGCCTTACTTTCGGTGAATCTCAGGGGCGCCACCCCCGAAACTTGGCTTCGTAAGGGGTCATGATGAACCAATACATGGGGAGTTGCGCCATCTACTTTCCAGGTGGTATGTGTTTTGGCCAGCCCATTCAATACACATCTGGCCTTAAAGGGGTCCCTTTGTGTTGCCAGGTGCGCTTCGAAAATGGGTCCGGATACTTGGGGCAAAAAATCTACACACCAAATGAACTTTGGATAAAAAAGCTGGGAGGAAACGATGATTGTGGAGCTTGCGAAAAGGGAGTAGAAGAAAGAATTACGGATGCTGGCATTCTACTGGAGGTGGGTTTCAAATTGTTGTAGTGTTGCTGCTTTTGTTGCTGTACATGTTCTTATCTCCAGCATTTTGCTTCAAAATCCTGACCATACATTTGTATCGGTGTACAACACCTAGTGCCTATTCCACAGGAAGCTCAAGTGGTCCAAACTGATGGTTGCCTGGGGTAGTACGCTTCAAAGATCTTCACCGTTGCTCCCACCGTGTTGATTCGTCATGATGTACTTCACACCCTCAATCTCCCAGGAAAAACAAGCAGACAACATCAGCTTCGAACATGAGCAAACCATCTGTGTAGTCATCATTTACTGTACCACCACGAGATGAGCCTTTGGATTATTTTGCCTTTTACTCGATCTCAAAGGCAGGATGTTCCTTTTGAAAACTATGCGAAGGTTCTGTGGAATGATGTAACCGTTACCGTAACCTCCATCTAATCTATGGTTGTTATGATAGTTATGATTCTTATGTAAATCCTGCCATTGTCAATACTTCAGGCTTTTTCTGGTGATCCTGCCATTATGTTGATCATCCAACTCTTACACTCCCTGAAACTAACGTAGCACCTATTTTCAATGTCAGGCCTCCGTCCGAAAAGGAGATTCCTATTGGATACCACCATTTTCGGGTGCGCACTGTAAGTTTCAGGGAGGGTACTTTTTTTTTTTGTTGATCCAACTGACATTAGATACTTTTTTTTGGCTCCCAAGGTGAGATCTGGGCGCGGCGCCACAGAAAAACAGGTGAGATTTGGATACCTTGGTTGTGGTGAACTAAGATGGTGGAGGACACCTGGGTTTTATTGAAGGAAGGTCATTTGGAACGAAAATTGGGGGCTTAAACATATCTAGAGTCTAGGTGGTTGAAGGTTCGCTATGGTTACATTTTGAAGTGCAGGGCTGCATTCTCCGGGTTGTTAAGGGTTGCCATCTAGATCAGATGGTTAACTTTATATATATATATATATATTCCTCATATAAGGTGTATCCCGGTGGATTTGTTTGCTCGGCTTCTTAGATGTGGAGATTCAGCTCCTGCAGCAGGTCCAAGGTTATCCCTCCATGTTACGGTGACAAGTTGGTTGACTTGACCTGTGCTCCCAGGTCCAAACTCGCGAAGGTAGGGGGTGAATGGGGGAAAGTGAAGTCACAGCACTCAGTTCCCCTGTGCTACACAGAATGTGAGGCACTGTGAGTGGCAGGAATTCTAGTAATTCTGTAGGTATTGGAAGCAACAGCTGGTCATTCAACCAATAGAAAGAACAAATGTACTGTAAGTGTTTCTCCATGGAGAGTCTCATAGGTTTCATGCAGCTGCGGAACATGGGACGGCCCACAAATTCGATGGTATTTTGGGCTAAAATTTTGTCTTTTTGAGCAGGTCCCCCACATTCACACCCACACGAACACAAACGCTCAAAACACCAAATATACACCTTTCAAATTGTGGATTTCTGAGATGACCCTGACAAAAATGACCGCATACTTCCGGCTGGTGAAATGTTACTTGCTTCATGAAGACTCTGCCTTCAAATTTCTCTCCAATAACGAAACATGATTCCAGAAAAGCTGAGACTCTATTTTCCCGGGTTGTGGGTCAAGTGAGACCATGAGCAGCACTCACCCAGATCTATTTTCATAGTTTGTAAGACATGGGATGATACACGCACCAGGTCTCATTAGCTTGTGGCAGAACACGTGTCACTCGACATGAATGGAGTTGTTTTCCATGGGTGTCACGGTGTCATAGTCCAATCACTCAGTCTCTCTATATTTATACATGCGAAGCCCTCCCATGATGTAATACTGTGTCCAGTAGAGTTTCCACGTTTTGATCGCCGGTTTGACTGAAAATTGGGATCAAATTGTGCTGACAAGATTGGATCAAGAAAGCAATCCAACTCCACCCCAAAAAAGGGAGTTGTGAAAACACCTGGCAACAAAAGATCCAGGAGGATTCAATGAGTGTTTTTGAAAAGTCTATGGGTCGCAATATTCAAGGTAGCTGAATGAGAGAACTTGGCAAAACATACCCCAAAGTATTGCTGTCCCAGTACCGGTGTTTTGGCTGGTCGATTGTTGGAAGTCTTTGTTGGGTTTAAACTGGTGGTGTTTAAAACTGGTGCTTTTTGGGTGATCAGATTCCAATCAGATCGACGCAAGCCGCAAGTTTTTTTGAGGTTTGGCAGCTCTTAACAGCTGGAAGTGGTGCCCAGGGCTATTGTTGATGTGGGGTTTTTGTGCGGATGTGCCACAAAAAAGTGAGATGTTCTCAGGTTGCTTTACCGTGACAGTAAAGGATGACGAGATTTTTTCCTATGAATATCTTACCTGGAAGCATCAGACATGACAGGTTGAAACATGGCTGCAACTGGTTGAGGCAACACGTGCCACTTGGCCCTTTAATTGTGAGGCAAATCACATGGGAGTTATTGTTGGGGGGGCAGATTTTTTATGCAACTGGAAGTTTTGGGATTGAACCACTTAGAAAATGCCATACTCCATATGTTTTGGAGAGGTTGACTTTGGGAGTTTCCCAAGTCACACCCTGCAGATCCCATCGGTTGGATTCCCTACTCACGGCACCAATAGAATATATAGCTCCTGGATCAGGTGCTTGATGGTTTTCTTAATCCTAAGGTTGACAATTTCAATGTACAAAACATGCCAACTTACCTATTGACCCATCGTTTCGAAAAGTTACTTGAGGTCGGCGGGGTTGGTCTTTGTGCTCAGCAGCCTCCGTTGGTTGCTGCTCATGGTTGGAACGCTCAAGTGGAGAGTTGGAAAACATTGGCCTCTAGTCTCACTTTCCTTTTACTTTCACGTCCCGCACTTGCCTTTGACAAAGGGTACTGATGCCAGATATAGGTGGCATGTCATTCCCTAACTGAGTTAACGGAGAAAAGGCGGCTTCAAAACAAACAAATGTAATGACTGGATGTATGTTCTGATGTTTTTAGAAAGTGCGCTTATTCTCCACGAAAAACGTTGGCAGCAAAGTTCGCATTCCTCTTGCTATTTCCTTTCTGTTACTTTTCTTCGTGATTGTCTAAAAGAAGTTTTCCAGCTAAACTTCGTTTGGCAAGTAAATGCTGGTCAATGCTTTTGGGTATCTAGTGTGAAGACGATGTCATGTCCATTAGTGCAGCAATTTGTCTTTTTGAAAAAAAGCCTCAAGTTGCAGGCAAAAAGTCTCCTTGCCTTATAGAATTGAAGCTGCCCCCACACCTCCACATACATGAGGCAAATATATGACTTATTACCAACCAGGAGACAGTTTCCGAAAGAATAAATGTCCAAGAGCCTCATCCGTGGTACCTCGAAGGTCTTCTATGGCCTGGGCTTCGTGTTGCTTTGGATTGTAACAGGAGTTCGGATCTCCTTCTATTGGGTCCTGGCGATCATCAAGGCACCAGTGCTGAAAGGGAGGAAATCTTCATGTCCAGTGATATTGGAGGAGCAAGAGTTGAGGGTATGGGTTTTTGCCAATTACATAGTTGGAAAGCTCAGAATGCCAATTTCCCACACCAAATCGCC
This sequence comes from Breviolum minutum Mf 1.05b.01, assembly GCA_000507305.1. Classification (NCBI taxonomy): domain Eukaryota; class Dinophyceae; order Suessiales; family Symbiodiniaceae; genus Breviolum; species Breviolum minutum. The sequence continues at coordinate 6,249 of DF244402.1, read as the reverse complement.
TTGGTTTTGGTGAGAAAGGTTTTGTTTCGCCTTCGTCACATGTGATCGTTTGGTTTCTTCGGTGAAAAACTGCAGGGTGTGCTGATGATCTTCTTATCGATCCTGGACTTCATCAAGAAATGCCGCTTGGGATGAAGCTGCGGAAGTTGGTGCTCTTCGATCCAGCATTTCCTCTGGTAACACATGGCTGGGATTGATTCAAGAAAAAGTACCAGGTGCATTTTTTTTTGGTGCAAAAATTTCTGGCAAGGGGATTCCAAGGTGGGTTTGATTCTTGTAGGTTCTAGATTTGCATTCTCCCCCAAGTCCCACACCAGATGAAAGGTTGGACGAGGTCATGATGACTTGAAGGTAATAGTGCGAACAGGCTGGTAAAACCGCAATTGTGTGTTTGAGTGGGGACAACTCATTATGATTTTGCTGTAACCACTGAACTAATACAGTATATAGCCTTCGACTGCTGCACCTAGGCATGGTTGTTTGGTGGTGGTTGCCCGACACGTCCACCTTGGGCTCTGGGTGCTTCTACTGCGTCCTGTGGCCCAAAGAAGGGCAATGGCCAAAAGAGGTGCGTAGCCAGGGAACATTTTCCTCGCGGCAGGGTGTTGCAGATGGTTGAAGAACTACCAATTTGACGGTGACCATTGGAAACGTTAGAGTTTTTACAGAATATCGAAGTGTATATGTAAGACTACATGAACTTGTATATGTATAAGTGTGTTAAACAAGTTCTGTTGTTTGTTGCCATGTTGGGTTGCCGGAGTATAGGTCGATCAAGAGGCACTGACAATGACAAGCGGAGGCATATTCAATTTTATTTCTGGAAAGATTTGGTTTTGTTCCATGATGTGACATTGTAGGACCGTAGTGACTAGGAACGGATGTCATCAGTGGACTCAGCTACGCTTTTTGCAAGTCAAGAGTCAAGGCCTTTTTCTTCTCAAGGTTTCCGATATTAACCTTCACTTTAACACCAGAACCTATGTGATTGGAAATCCAACATGTTGACACACCTTTACCCTATAGAGATTCATACATATGTACGTATGCATGTATGTATGTATGTAATGTAATGAAATGAAATGAAATGTAATGTAGTGTAGTGCAATGTAATGTAATGTAATGTAGTGGATGCATGTTGTAGGTGTGTACGTGTGTATGTATGTTTGTTGTGTACTTCATTTATGTTTTCGTGTTTTTTTTGTTTTGTTTTGTTTGTTTGCTTGCTTGCCAATCAAAAACGAGCGTTTCACCGCCTGGGTTGGCATCAGATCATTGGCCCTGTGCCCAAGTTCTCCGACTGGGTCTTGCCCTCGGTGTGTCGGGTATGGGTTATGTAATTATGTACGTGCTAAGGCTATGAAGCAAGAAATGCTAAAACCTGGTTTTGAAACGAAAAATAGGTTAAATGGAGTTTAGCGGTCTTTCATGGATTCAGTGAACCAAAGTATACCAAAGAATGCAAGTAGCTAATGGAAAAGGATGATTTTTTTCAGTTTCGAGCCTATTGCCTGTACAGACCTGAAGCTGGGAATTCAGTTTGTCACGTCTGATGGCTTGATGTTGGATGATGGCAAGGAGGCTGACCATCGTCCTGTTGGGATGCTAAGGTTGACCCTTTCTGTCCACATTGCTACTGAGCCCCGAGGAAAAAGAACACGGACCCTGGTGTTTCATGAATGCTTCACTTGCATCTTGCATCACCATTGAACCATAAGTACTTTTATTTGGGGGGGGAAGCATGCAACGGAAGCTTTGGAAGTAGAATGGTGGGGGCCCGCTCTGCAAATGTGGTGGCACTGTAACAACAGTAGTCGCCGGTACAAAAGCAAGACACACACACAAATATGAAACCTATTCATATAATTCATAGAATCTAGAACAAAAGTATATACAGTACATTTTGTTTCTTCGCGCACATATCGCATCATATATTTATATATGTATATAGATATAATATTATGACTATATATTTACATACCTCATACCTACAGCCACCAAATATGAAGTGTATATAAAGTATTTACATAGACATGACACAGTTTTTTCAAACAGTGAAACATGGAAGTGCACGGAATCAGCGGAATCCGCTCTTCCTTCGGGCTCCAGCTTCCAGTAGGACTTATCGGCAGATTGATACATGACAGGTGTGAAAAAAATCTAAGTTTGTTTCTTCATGATGAGGAAGGATTAGAACACGTCCTGTTGTCCTGTTTTTTTTTGAACATTTTTTGAAGAGTTAAGATCCATGGATGCTTCCCAAGTTGATCCCATTGTTGGCACTTTTTTTTGGTTAGAACAATTTAGACAAAAATTCTACAGTGTCACTTGAGGACACGCGCCTTTTCTTGTGGGGCAACCGTAGGTTTTTCCGCGGTTAAGACCTGCAAACCAACAGCACACGACCTCCAGGACGTCCAGCCATGATTTTCTAACCAAAAAGATATCTTTCGGTATGGCACCGAAGGGTGTCCGGGAGTCCCGGGATCCGTTCCATCCAATTTGGAGGTTGAAAGGTTTGAACAGAAATTTTCAAACCCTGTAACTGGTGGGATGGTAAGATTATCCACTCTGGATGGGTGGCGGTTTTATCTTGACATTCTGACAGTGGTTGTTTTTGATGATGAGGTTGAGCGAATAAAAAATGTCGAAGCACAGGGGGGTGAGTTGTCATTAAACAAAACCGTAGGAAATGCTCAGAGATGAGACAAAACATGGGAAAGGCTCAAACTCCTGAGGTGAGCAACCGGACACTGCTGGCCAAGCAGAAAGGTAAGGGGGTCAAATGCACTTGAGGGTTTACAGAAAGGGGGAAGGAGAGAATCTTCTACAAGAAGGACTTTCCATTTGTTTCACAACCTTTTTTTTTTGCGGGTCAGTTATGAGCTGAGACCTGTCGGTATTTGATAAGACCAACGCAACTCCGGTTTTTTAAGACCTTGAGAACAACCACGAATCCACTGAAATCTGAGAGGTTTAGTGGGAACGGTTGAGACATCCACAAAATCTAAAAACTGGAGGCTTTGGCACAATGGAATGAGAGGAAGATTTGTAACACTTGAATCATAAACATGACACCCCTTTATAGCTTTTTCTCTCCGCTGTCAGGCATCAAAATGGGAAGCAATGTAAGCGTGGTATACCGGGAGGAGAGCTTTGGACAGGGTGAAGCAGCCAAATGAGTCCACCTGGGAACTAACATATCCCCTCCCAAGGGTACTTTTGAGTCGATGATTTTCCTTTTCCCAAGGTGGGATATGTTAGTTCCCTGGAGGGTAAATCCACCTGGGAAGCTGCAGGATGGCAAGGGCCCTTTGTTGAAGTATGAGGGTCTCATGGCTGACCGTCGCATCGGCGGCACCGATCGGGAGTCTTACGTGCGGGGCACCCAAAAAAACGGCTCCAGGTCACCCGGGCCGAGTTGCTCTACGGGACATCTACGGGATAGATGCAGCATGGCAAAATTGAAAGCAGGAACCCTTTTGCTTGTCAGATTCAAAGGCAATGATGGTCCACATGGCAGTTGTGCAACTCGATTCGCAGATTTGGGTTAGCAGGAAACCCCGGAACCCCGATCTGGTCTTGGTGTCAGATCGAGCTGAAAAACACCATCCACGTGGGCAAAGAGAATGAGATCTTAGCCTTGGAATCTCGGCGCAGTTACGCCTTGACCCTTTGGGATGTTCGGAAGGTATCTTCAGGATATCCGGCATTTTTCTAGATCCTAGACCTTCAAAATGTAGTTGAAAGCAGCCTCCCAAAAAATGGGTGAAACAAGATGTGAATTTCAAACTCCCAGAATTTCTGAGACTCAATGTAACCCTGAAGGAAGGTGTGAAGCGCTTTTTTGACGCCTGGATTGATGATATGGCCGTCGCAGAGAAGAGGCAATGGAATGGTGGTACTCCACATGTCAGAGTTGTCCAGACCGACAGAGATTTATCTCGCCCTATGTGCAGATCCTCCCAAGAAATGACTGCAGCACAAGCCGCCGCCGCTGCGCGACGGGCCTTTTGGCAGCTGAAAAGGGGGGTTGTTGAGGAAGCTCGATCACAAACAGAATCAATGAAAAAGGATAGCCGGATTTTGTTCATCAACCGTATTGCTGCCAGTGTGTTGGAATTGTGATCTTGTTTCTTTATATTGCTCTATTTCGCTGGACCTGCAATTTTGAAGCCGAATTATGGATTTCACATGATTTCACCGATTTTTTGGGGAGATTTCAGAAAATCGCCCTTAAAAACGGGCAGTGTTTTTTTTTGTTCTGAGGCTGCACCTCCCCGAAGGGAGGAGTCAGGTCGTGCAGCCCAGGGTTGGAATCGGGCATGGCACCAAAAAAAGGCATGGCAAGCACAGGGATACCACCTGCAACCTGCTGGGGTTTTTGATGCATTTTTTTTTACATCATGAAAGGAAGTGGAGGAGCTGTTTGGGTGTGTTTAGTTCGGTGGCAAGACTAGGCGTGTTTTTGTTTGGGAAGTGGAAGTGTTTAAAGGCGATTTGTCATGGAAGGTTGAGGCACCTGGAAATCTTCAACATGCCAAGCTTTAGAGCCGGCAAGACTTTGGAATTTCATGATCGTGGTTTTCAAACTTGGTTTGCAAGCTTGTTTTGCATTTGATTTGTCTAGAATCAGGACGGCCTAATTTGTGGATTTGTTGCCTGTTGTCTGATACTATTGGGAAATACAAAGATGCAAGCTAAGGCTGCGGTGGTTGTTGCGGCTGCGGGTGTGATGGCTGTGGCTGCTCTGGCTGCGGTTGCGGCAACTGCTGTGGTGGTTTTGGCTGTGGCTGTGGCAAGTGCTGTGGCTGCGGCTGTGGTTGTGGCTGTGGTAGTTGTGGTGGCTGCGGCTGTGGTGGCTGCGGTTGCGGTTGCGGCTGTGGCTGCTGTGGTTGTGGTGGCTGCGGCTGCGGCGGCTGCGGCTGTGGTGGTTGTGGTGGTTGCGGTTGCGGCAACTGTGGCTGCGGTGGCTGTGGCTGCTGTGGTTGTGGTGGCTGCGGTTGCGGCAACTGCGGCTGTGGTGGCTGCGGTTGTGGCAGTTGTGGCAACTGCGGCTGCGGTGGCTGTTGCGGTGGCTGTGGTGGCTGCGGCTGCGGTGGCTGTTGCGGTGGCTGTGGTGGCTGTGGTGGCTGCGGTTGCGGCAACTGCGGCTGCGGTGGCTGTTGCGGTGGCTGCGGTGGTTGTGGTGGTTGCGGCTGCGGCAACTGCGGCTGTGGCAATTGTGGGGTGATGAACCCGATGTCTCTCTGGCCTGCTTTCCATTCATTGCTGAGTATGTGTGTGTTTGGGCCATTGCAGATTTCAGTACGAATGTCGTGGGCGGATTTACCGGCTATGGCTACAAGATGCTACAATATTTTTTCAAAATTACATGATTCATGTCACACAGATGGATGCTTTGCCCAAGCAGAAGCGGCAACGATCAGAAATGTCACTTTTATGATGGAGAAACCCATTGACTGTTGACATTCAGGAATGACCCTGGGCTGTCCCTTCGCACCAAAGTTGTAGATTTTGGGCGTTACAGACTTGCAGCTTAAACTTGGTGGAAGAAAGCAAGGAAAAGGAAGCAGGGCTGGAAACAAAAACCCAGCAAACTTGTCCCTGTGAAAACAAACCAAATTTCGAACACCTGATTACATTACAAATACCCGCCTTCCCAAAGACTTTCAGCAGAGATCCTCAAGCATCAGATACCATTGGCCAGGATGAATCCAATGGCCATGGCCATGATGTCTGCAGCCCAAGGTGCGAAATTGGGCGACTCTGAAGATGGATGGAAACAAAAACCCTCCCCTGGGCCCTCCCTGAAACTAACAGTTCCAAAAGATTATGATTCAAATGGATGGTTGGTACCAACGATCCTTTTCCCCCTTTTTCTGAGAGATGACATCCATTTTGCAGGTGCTTTTGGAACTGTTAGTTTCAGGGAGGGCCCATGGTGCAAGGCATCCAAGACGACAGCGACGAGGTGGGGAACCCACCTGTAGGGTCCGGGGTTGGGGTTGGAGAAGTGCCTCCGTTTCATTGTAGCACCAGGAGAGTTCCGCAGAGCCTGAAGCAAAAGGCCAGGATGAATCAACAGCTGATTGCAGAGTTCCAGGAAGATGGCTTTGCAAAGAACTCCGTCATTTCAAGAAAACCTGGACCAAATGATCTTTGCGCAGACTGCAATTGAGGATTTACATCTTAGAGTGTACAGTAGTGGATCTATCGATAACTGCATACTATATATTTACTCGATCA
>DF244401.1:0-27397 GCA_000507305.1 Breviolum minutum Mf 1.05b.01 | reverse complement strand
GAAAACAATACTGTTCTTCAACAATCTGAGGGACGGTGTTAAAATACATGTGTATAAACAATATGGTGATACCACTGGTGTACAATATTACATTCTGCAGGGCCCTTGGGTCAAGTGACTGAGACAATTGCCCAGAGTACAAAAGGTGCTGAGTGACAATACAATCACAGCGTGTACAAGTCGAGTTGATTTTTACACATCCATCCATCCATCCATGCATCCATCCATCCATGCATAGGTACGTACATACATAGTCCCCGGTTACCTCCAAACTCTTCTCCTACACCGGTCACAATCCACGGAATCATCCTGGCTCAAGAGCTCACGTTTGACATAGGGGGCACAGCCTTAGTGGGATGTCCTACAGGAAGATGTAAAACTTGGAGCCTCAATCAATGGATGGGAAAGGACCAATGGATGGAACGTTGTTTCCCTTTGATGTGTTTTTTTTCACGAAAATAACGGATGGCAAAGCAAAAGTGTGGCCTTGGACTGAACGAAAAAAAACACAAAAAGGCCAGTTGCACCTTTTTCAGATTGACAGGTTTAAACTTTAAACCCAACACACAATCAAGAAATAGATAGAAGGATGTCCAACATGAGTCAATCAACCAGGCACTGCCCATCGGTTTTTTAGCAGACTTTGTGAACTCGTATCCCAGTATCCCAGATACCGACGAATTTCTACAAAGGACTTGGTTGAGGGGTATCCCCGGTATCCCCTACTCAACGCGATTTGATTGTGGGCAATGTGCAAGTGAGTAACATTTTGCTTTCGATTCTGAAGGTTTCTTTTTTTCAAAACACTTCAATACAACTTCTGAAAGGAAAGGAACACACCGTGAAAACAGGTTGATCCTTCTGATCTTTTGAAAGCACCTGCAGCAGCGCTTTTGTTTCGCTGCCATGTTTTCTCCTCGCTTCTACCGCTACAGGCGCAGATTTACAGCTTTCAATTTGGTCTCTTTCAACTGGTTCTCATTGGCATATCCTTTGGTAGTGGTCATCAAACATGGCCCGCAAGGGACTATTTCCTGCGTCGATGTTTTTTCTTGTTTTCCTGAAATTCTTTGCATATGCTTTTCCACCGCTGCCAGCGTTGGATGGCTGCTTCAAACTCAACTGCGTGTTTCATGTTGTTTTTGTCCAGCCGACATCGTCAATTCGTGCCATCACATTATCCTGAAAACTGAAATTGAGGTGCTTCAATCCCACCCACTCCAGACAGTCATTCATCCATCACTTGATCCTTTAAACACCACCCAAAAAAGCAATCTGGGGTGAAGTAAACATAAAGTAAACTCTCCTGACAGTTCCTTCAACCATCAACCATTTTTTTTCCTGCCAGCCGTATCCACCCGGTTTCTGCTGAAGGTGGTGTCGTTGTTGTCCCTGGCGCCCAGTGGCTCGCGGCTTTGAACGAGTGGCTGCCACCGTGTATGGCGAGTCCCAAGATGATGACGATGACATGTCGGATTTCGGGGAGGCCGATTGGCTTTGGGTGGGGAAATCATCGCCAAAATTTCGGCCTAAGATGGTAGGAGATTGATATAGAGATCTGGGGTCAACAACAACAACAACAACCTGGAGAGGCCCCACCCGAAAAGGGGTACTTTACTTGGTGATTGAATTCAGCTAAGATCAATGAAAGAGGTCGTTTGATTGGCGACTTGGCTTCTTGATTTCGAATTCTGCGGCATATCCCTGGGATTGCAGCATTAGTTGGGAGGGCATATCGATTCGAGGTGGTGTATCTCGATGAAAACAACACCTGGTTTTCAGGTGCCCAGTTGAAAATTCGATGCTTTTGAATTGACATTTCCGAATCGTAAACGCAAAAATGCCGTGGGTTTTTTCCTCATCGTGCAATGGTTTGACGACATAGCGCTTGTTAGGAGCCCGTCAGCCGGAGAGAGCGAAAGAGCTCGCAGAAGGCTTCCAGGGGTGCGGGGGGTGGGACCAGGCAGATAAGGTGAGGTTGATCCAAAAAATCTTGGTACCCCCCGGATCCCGGATCCCTCCCCGACACCCGTTGCAAATCCGTACCCGTAAGAATATCATAATAAGAAAAGGGCCTGAACAACTACAGAGCTTGTTAATATGTCTTTTTTCTGAAGTGAAGGCTGCAGTTTTCGGGGCTTTTCATGCGAGTGATTGGCACTCGTTAAGGAGAGAAGTTGAGTTGCACTTGAATCTGAAATTCAAACAATGTCCCGAAAAGCTGATAGCTGGAAGCCTGAAACCATTTGCCCTCGAAAGAACAGGACAAATTATGGATCCGTTTTCGCCTGGATTTTGCTGCCCAACATGTTTTATCAGTACAAAGGCAGCTGTTCAGTCAATGATCCCACCAAAAGGTTTGCAGCATCATGATTCCAACTGCAAATCGCTAACTCACTGTTGCTTGAATCCATTGAAATCTAAACTTCCCTCACAATCAAAATTCGCAACATATTTCCCTTCAGTCTGTGCCCTTGTTTCATGAGAGATTTCACTTTTCCAAAAAAACATCCCAAAAAAACCTCGCGTATCATTGTATCGCCAAGGAGGATCAACGACAAGATGCGGCCATGGACGAGATGTTCGTGGAATTCTTCGATGCTATTGATGACCTCTCAGATAACGAACAACTGGAGGGCACCAGTGGGAACCATGGCATCATTCAGGAAGTCCATACAGGAAATCAGTATGGGAAACGACATGAGAGCACGTCAAATTGTGCACAACTTTTTTTGACAAAGCTCCGTGCCTTCCTTCTGTGACATGACATGACCGTCTCTCTCCTCGCTTAAACAGCGTCGATTCGCTCGCACCCGTTTCCTACCGTTCACCCGTGTCATAGAGTGTGGGAGCCATAGCTCATGGATATAGTTGCTTGGACTTTTATCACACTTAGGTTACTCACAAAGGAATCTTATAGGTTATTGCGGCAATACACCCAACGAATTTTCACCCATCTCATGATGACTGCATGGTGACTGCATGGTGAAGGATGGGGATCAACCACATTTCAACCAGAAATAGCCCTGACCGACAATTTAGGCTGGTTAAGTTGGGGGTTCCCAAAACCATTTGGGAAACGCCTCCATCTATAGGGAATACATCTTGTTGATTCATGTTGACTACAACTATATAGATACATGTAAAAGAAGCGAACTCACGGGGCCCCCCACATGTTGGTTCGTTCAAAAAGGAAGCCGATGAATTGAAGATTCACTGTTAAGGATTTACAACCCAAGTCCTTCGCCATTCGCTGTTCCTCCCAGGATGGGTTTAGGCTTGGTGATTCCAAAGTTGAAAACAGATGGGGAGATCTCGGCGCATTACAACATTCCACTGCCGGCCTTGCAACAACTTAAGGTGAAGTGCATCCATGCGGTTGGGTGGACATGGGAATTTGTGGTGTTTTCGCTTTTTATTTTTGTTTTTAAAGGTGGTACAGATGCAGCGTCTTGTTCGTTGGGTAGTCACGTTGACAAATCTTGTGCTCCTTTTTGATCTAAAGCATTGAATTACCATGCATTTTCACAATTCTCAATCACCAATACCAGGGGTGGCAACCAAGTTGTATTTCTCATCGCTTCTCAGCCTTTTGGCATCAAGCAACCCAGCTTTTCCCCACTCAACACCAGGTGGACTTTCCAGAATGTCCTCCTGCAGAACTGGCACGTTTTCTGGCACGTAAGAGTGTATCAGGCGATGCGCAGCACCTTGGACCATTGGATCCGGGGTGATGACTCAGATGGGTCAGGGGTCAGCAGTCATGGGGTCAGGGGCAATGTTTTTTTTTGCTATGGACATGGATTTTGAAAGGTTTTCACAATTGGAAGGGAACTTTTTACACAATTTTTGTGTCTTTTTGATCTATATGTTTTAACATATGACTTGTTTGAAACACTCAACGATTCTACCACTCCAAGGAAAGCCTCGAAGCTCATTGCTGCCTACTTGGAGTGGAGAAAAGGTATCTCCAAGTGGCCGTGCCTCGGATGAACTTCATCAAAAAGCCAAGTTTCACTTGTAAAATCACATTCTTTCAGCTCATTTGGCCTTGTTTTTAAATTTTACATCCCCTTTTTTGATTCAATTGATGGCATTTTTCGGAATTTTCCAAGTCTTTTAGCCTTTTTTCCAGGTTGTCGCCCAATGATTTACCAAATCCTTTTCGCTTTAATGGCTTCGCGCGCGATGGGTCGCGACTGCTGTTGCTATTGCCCTGCAGTATCGACATTGGTTGCTTGGGATCTGAAAACATACCATGGCTGGTTGTGTGTTGGGGTCGGGGACCCCCCAACAATCCAATGCTAATTGAAGTTGCCTGATGAATCTTTACTATGTCTTGTTCGTTGGATGAGGACGGTTTTTCGCAATCTTCATACATTGTGGATCCTGTCTGACGAGGTGAACCAATCTAAAACTTTAGCTGATGAATCGATGTAAAGAGAAATTGTGAAATTTCCATGGCGTCATGGCCAAGCCAACAGATCCGAAAGGACCTAACATTTGGGAAGTGGTTGAAACAATTGTTGAATCCTTTAAGGTTCTTGCTCTGTGGGAAGTTTAGGTGATGCTGTTCCTGTTGTTCCCCTTGTTCCAAGCAGGGAAAAGTGTGATACGCCCGAAACTAAGATTGAAAAATGTTGCCAAACTTGTGCCATCCAAACATATTCCCACCCTTCTCTTTCAGGGGCGCCTTCGTTGTCAGTTTCTGAGAGATTCCCTGGAAGGGAAAGAAGACACTCATAGTATCCACAAAAACCGGGTAGTTTCACAACCTCATGTTTTTTTTTCCACATCCTGAAAACTTCAATTGTCCTTTCGAAAACAACAACAACGACAACAACAACAACAACAACAACAACAGCACCACCACCACCACCACCACCACCACCACCACCAACAACAACAACAACAACAACAACAACAACACCACCACCACNACAACAACAACAACAACAACAACAACAACAACAACACCACCACCACCACCACCAACAACAACACACACACCACCACCACCACACCATCAACAACAACAACAACAACACCACCACCACCACCACCAACAACAACAACAACAACAACAACAACAGCAACCAATACCGGTATTACATACTTCAATTCTAATAGTATATATATTTCTTTTTGCGTTAAAAATCTCTGCTTCTGGAGATTTTTCACGCTGATTTGGTGATTGTTCAACCGAGGCTTTAAGCCCGAACTCTACTGTGACTCGGGTTGGTTCTGCGAAGCTCCAAATTTTGGAAGTGTAAAAAAATTCCGAGGGAATTTTTCAGACACAGAAATCAGGTTTTTGATCCAAGGCATTTTGTTGAAAAAAAAATTACACACATGTGATTTAGTGGAGATGATGTCACTGTTCTTTGTGTTGAGAGTTGATTTCACAATCTAAGAGAGGTTGGATAATCGGCTGGTGGAAGATGACACTTCAGAACTGAATTCTCAGAAGGCCGGATGAACATCTGCAGAAAGATGACCTTAGCATACCTTAGCAGACCGTACCTTCGATCTGTTAATGGTGGGTTGGTAGTCAGCTAATCCAAAATGATCCCAATTCATCTTGGGGAGTGGATCCTTCGTGCTGTCATTGATTGTGGCCGATTCTGTTGAAGATTATCTATGTGACCCAGCATTGTTTTTTTTAAAAGCACACGCAAGATTACGAAGGAAGTTTGAAAGACTTATAGGATTCGAACATCCAAACCGGTTTGTTAATGAGTAATGTTCGCCTCTGGGGCTTGAAGTTAGTTGGAATGGCTGATCAGTTGGTGGTTGCCCTACCTTGCCATGCAACAGAATCATTTTCGATTGAATAGAGCTCGACCCCATGTCATTGTACATGAAGGTTTATTCAAATGGTCAAGGGAATGTGATTCCCCGTTGTTTCTAATCAAAGTGTATATTCCTCCGCAATGGTTCAGTCTATATGCAGTGTATACAGTGTATACAGAGTGTAGAAGTCATTGTTTTTGAGGTTTCAGGATAAGCATCTTGCCATTGTCCAAGATCCCAAACCCTGTGGCTGTTACAGCCACATCCGAGGTCAAACCCTTGTCCGGTCGTTAGACGTAGAGGTGGAGCGCGCCGACACCCTGCGCTTCACGGTGCTCTTGGATTGTCGACCACATACGGCCTTGGGCTATGATGCTAAGCCGGTATGGAGGCGGGGTGAACGGGAAGGTGGGTGTCCCCGGGGGATAGAAGACAGAGTTGTTGGGATTATGAGTCAAAACCCTCGTGGTTCAGATTATACAAAGATGGATAGTCATTTGTAAGTCGCTGCAAAAAATAATCCTTCAGGTTGAGCAGTGACCGTTTCTTGGGTGGACTGTGTGTTCACCGTGGGGTTTCCTTTTCACCGGTTTTCTGGATTGTGTTTCGAAAGTGGGGCACAGTTCAGGCGGCGTTTGATCGAATCGTCCGCGCAGTCGCTCACCAAAACGCTGGTTATTTGCAGTATTTTGGGGATTATACTACCCAGGTATACAGTGATTATAATAAGTTATTAAGCATATCCTATATACTTTAGATTATCAAAGGATCCCTACGAACCAATCACTGTGGTGGAATGTCATACGGGTTTTGAAGGTTGCTCAGTTGTTTCAGGGCTAAATTTCATGGTGGAAATGGTGAGAGCTGCAGATCCTGATGAAGGGAGATTGTTTTTCTTCAGAAAATCCTGAGGCAACCAACATCAACCAACTCTATACCTACCAATATGATTCCATGTTTTTGTATATATATATATAGAATATATATTCATATGTATGTGTAGATGTTGATAGGATACATAGAGTCATATGTTGCTGTGACATCTGATAGCATTCCCTCCTGCCTTGATCCGAGGGGTCGGGGTTGCAATAGTTGTAGATGTGCCAACTTACCGGCCATCCACGCCATCCACAGGCCTTAGCAAGGCTCACGGCTCACCACACAAATCAACCACGTCTGAGGTTGCTTATGTATTTTGAATTCAGCCCAGATGTTGGTAAACACAAAGAGTATCAAATCATTCATAGGATTTCCTTGACGTACATGTGGCAGTTTTCAGCAACCCTTTAAAAATCTGCTTCAATGTTCAGCTTGGAAGATTTGCGAAGCTTTTAAAAGAAAAAGCGGACAGGCTTTGGTCTCACATTTCGGCGATGGCGAAGATCTTTCAGGCGCCCTGGGAAACGCTTGGAACAACATGACAGTGTTAGCAGGGTCCAACATATGTACCTTCAATGTCAAAACAATTCTGCTGGTAGATGATTGTAGGTGCCGTGTTCATACGATAGCCTGCCCATTTGACAACAAACATGTGTGCTTCATTAGGCAATTTGGTAAAACTGACCCATCTGATCCTATGTCCAAATACAGAAGCCAGCCAAGGAATTCCCATCCGCGAGGAAATCCATCTTGGGGTTGTTGAGGTTGCATCCTTTGAAATAGCCACAGCAAAAAAGCGCAGGTCCCCTAAAAGATGATGCGAACTCAAATGGCTCCTTCAAGGTTGTTCTTGAGGGTACATATTTTGCAATGTATATCACTTCACCAGAGATGTTGACCAACCAGTCTTCAGTGATCAAGTCTTGTTTTTCCCAAAAAATCCTGGAGATTCCACCAAAGCATTTCTGAAATCTCTCTGAGGTTTTTCGTCGGTTTCTGTGGAACGTCTTGACAACCTGGGAAAGTATCGATGTTTTTTCGGGTTGGAATCCCCGGGGTTTCACTGTTTCACCGGCTAGCTGTGCCCAGTCCTACTTTCCCGAGCGCCTGCAGCGTTTTGTGACTGGGTTGCAGTGATGAAGCCAGAAGAGTTGGGGAGATCCATGGGGAGTGGTAAATGACACTGATGGATGTGGATGGATGTGGTAGTTTATGTATGTTAATGTCATGTCTATTGTATCACCTCAGGGCTGATTAGGTGATATGAGGTCGTTCAAGGATGCATGCGGGAGTAATGATCAGTTTGATAGTGGGATGTCAAGGTTTCAACTCCATAGATTTAACTTTTAGTTAAAACTTCTCATCAAAAAATCCCCAAGAGAAAACTTCTCATCAAACTTTCTAAGTTTTCAATTTCCAAACTTCCAAACCTCCAACAGTTGGAATCTCCCGAGAGTTTTTGGAAGGACCCAGCATTTTGGACACTGCTGGCTACCAACTCAGCCGGGCCGGCTGAGGTGATCTATCCTGCAGGAGATTTGGAAATGGGCGCCTTTCGCATGTTCAAAGGCTTGTATGGCTTGGTTACAATACCCTCCCTGAAACTAACGTTTTTGCTCTGAAAATAGGCCGGACCCCAAAATGAAAGTAGTTTCCCAACCATCCATTTTCAGGTGCTATGTTAGTTTTAGGGAAGGTAATAGTTTGCATTCGCAAACATTTTCCATACATTTGCATCATAGCTAGGACCATTGGTGAGATGGAATTTTACCAAAATTTTGTTTGTCTTGTTCCCGTTCATGATTTATAGGTATCGGCTTCTAGCTTGGGGAAAGAATCATCATTTTGCTTTGGATTTGAAGTGATTGTTTGACTTAAATGGCATTTTTTTTCCACCAGTTGGATCGGTGGAATCACTGCAGTTGATATTTGAAGATTTCTCATAGTAAGTGGTGTAGAATTCTGGTCCGAACATTCTCAAGATTTGGGTCTGAGCCTGATCGACAAAAGGGTTAATGCCTGCGGTGTTCACCATTTTCAAAAAGTGTGGAAAATGAAGTAAAGGATCCATCTTAGGTATCCATTGATGTCTCAAAAAAATTGGGCTTTCCATTAAAAAATCCACTGATTAAAGCGTGAAACAATTCCAATAGAAAACTCAACGAATGTGACAGCCTTCAAGGGCCTTTGATTTTAAGCCATGGATCCCCCTGTCCAGGTCTGCTCTCGACCGAGACCGTGAAGCGGGTGGCCTGACCGACCGTTTCGTGGGGCAAACTTGGGGCTGTTGGGGGAACCAGTGGTGGAGTGTTCCTGAAAGCTTGCAAACTGGACAGAGCACCTAGAAGTCTTATGAAGTCAGAAGATTACCTTTACTCAGTATCCAACGATACCATCTGGATTGGAGAAGAGACAGCTATGCTTGATCAAAATTGCTGGAGCAATCGGCCCGTCAAAAATGGCGGTTGTATCTAAGACTACTTTTGTTGTGGGATGACATCACCTCCCTTAGTCTTTGAGGGTTGTGGGGTGTAAATAGCAATTCATGGAAGCATCCGCAAACATCATTCAACCAATAAGTCATCAAATGTCAATGGCATCCGTGCCAATGATGTGCATAGCTTTAGCCAGAAACAACATTAGAGGGATGAGTACTGTATCCAAAAGCACAACAAGCAATGAACACTGTAGCACAAGTGTTCAGTCCTCTCGGAAGACAAATGACAATTGATGTACCTGAACGAAGATCCTACCATTGAGTTGCAATTGCAAAATTATTTTCGAAGAAGCATACGATCCCACCAAGAGGGCTGAGAAAAGTTCTTAGCCCTCTGCACTCGGTGCACTTTGGTGCTATATCTAATCTTTGGTACTCTACAAATGGAATCCAATACATGACATCTTTTCACCACTGAGTTCTTTTAATTCTTGCTTTTCCTTTACGACTTGATCCGGGATGTATCTTCCCCCACGACCTGAATAAACTTCACTCCACTTTCGAATCGAGGTGCGCTTGCTGTACAGCAAGCTGGGCTATGCTGCTGCGGCACCTCCACCAGAACTTCTTGAGATCTTGGATGTGAGTGAGATCCGGAGAGAGAACAAAGTTTTCTTCACGGGTCTGGAACCAAATGTCTGATTGCTGACTGATGGGAGGTTAGGGGCCCCAGGCCTTAGGATGACGAATGTCATGTGACTTTGGAAAAAAAATAAGGTGTAGATTTGCAAGTCGTGAGAATATGGAAGAAAAGACCCGCCTTCCGTGGGTTTGTTCATTCAAAAGAATGATTTTTACAACTTTTGATTGTAGAAAAACTATTTCTGATTTCCGGGTTAGTTTATTACAGAATTCATATGGGTATATAATATATATTATATACATATATATATATATATTTATAATTAGAATTCTACTTCACATTGTCCTTCCGGGTTACTTTACCAGGGCCCAAGCGGTGTAAAAAAAATGATGCCCCCCGTTGCAGAAGGGAGGCTGTCTGGCCCGCAACGTTGGCGCAACAGTGTACAGAATAACAGACGTGGCAATGGCTCCAAATCTGAATTCCGAAATGGTGAAGCTGTCGGTTGACATGGGTTTTGCCAAAGAGAACATGGCCAACATCTTGTCTTGCATCAAACGTGCAATTCTAAGAATGCATACATGGGAACACGGGCGTCTTTGCTGCTTGTTTTCAAACCTAATCACTTTGGAGCCATATCGGGCCAGTATTCATCATGGCTGATCGGATATTCACCGGTCTGGCAAGCAGTGTCGTATCATATCGTCTCATTGCAATCTGCTTCAATTCTTGTTGTAAGAAGATTCTTTATGGGCTTCAATTGTTTGAAAATTCTATTTGGTTTGTAATGACTGGATTGACAAAACCTGAAACTAATAGGTGATTTGTGAGACTGGGTCTTGGGTGCTGCTTGTTTTACAGCAGCGGTTGCTGAACGTGCCGCCCAACAGAAGGCCAAAGGGGCGCCACCCCTACATCTCGTTACCCCATTTGCGCTGCGGGAGCACATCCATTGTGTCACCCGCCAAAGAGCTATAGGTGCAATCTTTCCGACAAAATATTCAGCGGCCAGGTGATTCAAAGTGACCTTTTGATTCCCTAGTTGGAGGTCATCAACAACCTCTGAAGGGGTCGCTTAACCATCCCAAAAAAGTCACCAGCAGAATTGCCAAGGGGATTGAGGGTCGAATTAGATTCCTGATTGTCAGCGGTGGCTTGGACTCCACCAGACTAAAGCCACCAACCTGGCAACCTGGATGCACCCAGGTTGAATCGAGAGAAAGGCCCTGTGTTACATGAAGGTTTCTACAAGTTGGCTGCTACAGTCACGAGGTCTGGGGTTTGCCAGAAAATGGGAGTTGGACCTTTCGGGAAGGACCAGGGGAGGTTAGCTGGCTGTGAAGTTTGCAACCCAAATCTGGAAAAATCATGGGGTTCCTTCGAGTCGGCATCGTTGGTGGCATCGTTGTTTTAGGGGTTGTTGGGATAGTTCACAACTGGTATCAAAAAAGCCAGGGACAAGATGCTAAGGAATCTTAAAGATATCATCAACTATATACGTCCACTCCCCCTGAAGGGTGGTCGATAGGGTGTGGTTTGGAACCATGTCCAAACCGGCGTCGGTTTTGTGTGTCACTTGCGATGTCACTCCAAATCATGATTTGGACGCGCCCTTCTGAGGAGGCCGCCACATTATGATTTTACATGTTTGGTGTGTGTGTTTGGTAGGCGAAAATTGTTCGTGACACATCCTTGAGGTCATGACACACTGTTTGGATCCAGGATATGAGGATTTGTTCATGTATCCAGGCCTGAGCCCAGCTTGCGGCAGAAGGCCGCCTGGTTGAGAAGTGGTGGGTTTCGGGGTTGAGTTTCAGGGTTTTTAGGATAGGTACCGTTGGGGCAGGTGAAATTTCTGTGAAATTTATTCAAACTGCTACAAAGCTCGAACTTGAATGTTGTCTTGGGGTGATTTTTGGGGGATGCAAGTGGAAAAACACCTTCTCAAGCTGGTATTTGGAGGAGTTTTGGCTTATAACTTGTACTGCTCGACATATGTATATAGAATATAGTACACTCTTTTTAAATGATACACGAAGGGATCGTATATTGGAAGTTTTCAAGCTAAAATCCCTTTGACAAATATATCTATATTATATATCTAGATATGTAAATTTAAACAATATGTAAACATATAGATATGGGTACGATTTTTTTTTTTTATCAAGGCTATTGAACATTGTCGAGAGCACCTTCGTTTAATACCCTGTTCAATACCCTACTAACAGAGGGATTCCTTCCGTTTAATACCCCATCGTTTAATACCCAGTCTAATACCCTATTGTCCCTTTACTTCAGAAATTGTTGACCGTTTGATACCTATTAAACAGAGGGTCTCGTTTAATATGTATTAAACAAAATGGGCCGAAGGCGCTCGTTTAATACCTAAAAGAAATTCATGGCCATATATAGATATAAAATTTCACATAGCCAACGACTTGCGGCTGCAAAAACAAGATCGATTTGTAATTGAAGTCGGTAGATATCCATAAGGATCTGATTGGACCTCACAACAAATCAGAAGGGAACAACACAATTGTCGAGCTGCTGGGAGTAATGGCTGCTTCCAAAAGTATCCAAAAGTGATAAGGATACACGATAAGCATTCAATATTAAATGAATTCAATTTCTTCTCTTGAAGTTCTACTTAGTTCTTAGAAAACATTGTACAGTGTCAGTTTCCAAGTACCGCCTGTTCGTACTACTTCAGTACATCCTTCAGACTGGACTCACCCACTTCCAGCAATTAAAATCAGCTTTTACTCATCGCTCGAACCGCAAGGCTACCACGTTGCAAAAGTCGTTAGAAGTGCAATTGCAGCGTTGGGATTCTTAGTGATCGCGGCGATCAAACGACTAGGTGACAAGATGGTGATTTCAAAGACCCATGTAGGTGGCATCCGACTTGGCCTTCGAAATCGAAAAATCAGATGTAGAAAATATAAGGTATATATATATATACATATATATATATATACATTATACATGATTTGCTTTCGATTTGTCAGCTTGTAAATCTACATCTTTTCCCATGGGACTCAAGTTGAAAGACAACTTAGGTCTGCGCACCTCCGCAGGCGGCACCTTGAAGGGGTGAAAGGATGGTGGGAATTTTCCATTGCTATGCGGCTATGCTGGTTTACCAGAGGGTTATTTGTTCAACACTCAAATGCAAACAAAAAACATCCTCATGGTGATTTGGATGGTGGTGGTTTTGGATGGTGGTGGTGATGGTAGTGGTGGTCGATTTCATAACTTTTTATTTGTTTTTTTAGACATTTTTTGCATAAAGAACCTTGGCTGGAAATGTCCATCCTTTGTTATGTTTTTTCCGGGTTCATGACCTGATCTGGCTATCTACAGTGATTCAGAGACTTTCTGCAACAAATTTGACTCCAGACTGGGGATTCGGCTGGAGCCATTTTCTTTTATTCTGATGATAGAATCCAACAAAAAACCTTGATCCCCTCCTGTTGTTGTTGTTGTTGTTGTTGTTGTTGTTGGCCGAAATCACCAGCTCATAGCTATTTCGGTATCCCGGTATCCCATCCTTTACGAAGATAGTTTTTTTGACCTTCCAGCTTGGCCGAATCTTCTTCAGGTGATTGGCAGCAAGGGCCTCCAGGGCCCCTTGCAGCGCTGGAGGTTGCAGCATTACCACCTCCGGCACTTCCAGCGTTGGAAGGTGGGAAACTTTCATGGGTTGGTGTGGATGGAACCAGGTCACAAATGTGCATATGTGTATGCATATGTATCTAGATGGATATAGACGGATATATGTAGATATACATATAGATGGATTCAATCTAGAGTGCAACCACGAAGCGTGCTATAGTCACTAGTCCTCAAGTAATATTTCTTGCTTCCCTGTACATATGGGATGGTAAGAATAGTCTGCTCCAAGTCGA
Source organism: Breviolum minutum Mf 1.05b.01 (assembly GCA_000507305.1). NCBI lineage: Eukaryota > Dinophyceae > Suessiales > Symbiodiniaceae > Breviolum > Breviolum minutum. Next base: position 13,737 of record DF244401.1, on the reverse strand, counting down.
GTGTGCAAATCTCCGTTTCCAGCCCGCAAGCCATTTCCACGCAATGGAAAGGCACTCTGTTGCACTCGTTCCTATAACCAACATCTACCAACCGTGGATTCCTAGTGCCACTTTAGTCGAAAAAACGAGGAGAAGCAATCCCTGCCGAGAGTTGGCATGATCATTGCCAACAACCCTCTGATGAGCTAGTGGTAACGTTTCCATGAACAGTTCCACCATTCATATCATTTGTATTCATTTGTATGGATTGTACAACGATGTGTTTGCCATTGAAAATAGGGAGGATTTTCAACACTACGTTTGTTCACCAGAGGCCAACTCAACTTTAGAGCACTTTTCAGCCGGACCGTCCATGCTCTTTGGTCAGGGGAGGCGCATGTGGATACCTTCATCACACAGGAGGTCGGCATTTTCCTGACAAAACCAATTGGCATCCATTGATCGATCAAGGATAAACATGAGGAGACTAAGAGATCCTTCAATACAGCCTCAGTTCAAAATGGTAGTGTGTCTAGAAGCGGGTGAACCCTATCGCCATGACATATTTCAGCCGGGCCATTCAGGGAAGAAATCACAGGACCCTAGAAAGCCAGGAAGGCCATTTTGGTGCCCAACAACCTTATCTATAGTACAACCAGCTTACTTAGGTAAAAGGACATGGGGACACTGAAACCACTGACACCAACCAGCGACTTAGCAGCAAGGATTATTTGAATAGAAAGTTTCCACTGATCCTGGACCCGAACCTCTTATGCTATGTGTAATGTGCGAAGGAAGAGCGGAGCAAAAGCCAAATATTTTGCCCGATTCCTCATGATTTCGCTCCAGCTGGAGATAGTTGGTACACTGTAGGGAATACTCTTATCTCATTGGTTTTCAAAGATGGGGACATATCATAATTGATCCAGATTCCATATTTATTCTCACATTCCCCGCTGCAAGGAGCCCAGCATCGAACCAGACGTTGGTGCTTTAGTGCAACTTGGTGTCTAAACGTACATCCCAGGCTCCAGAGAAAGTCCTTAAAGAAATAGATATATCTTGGGTGTGGCCAACTTCCAGCAAGAGTGGTAAATGACGGTTTATAGGAATTACCTACTGAACATGTAATAATCCTTGTGGTTACTGTTACTGGGAGGAGGCCACGCCTATAGGTATATCTGGTCAACTTATAGTGATGGCAACCTTAAAAGGTTGAAATACTTGTAAGGGTGAAATATTCAAATTCACCTAAATGAAGAATAATGAGTCAAGCTGCTGGCTTGTTATTACAGAGAAGATGAACAACTCAGTTTCATAAAGTCAATTTTTGCCAGAGTCATCGGGTGGCAGGATACCTTGGCTTTACAAATTCCTTAGACATCTTGTTGCAGAAGTAGGCCAGTACCAAAATTTAGCTTCACTCTTGCGCACTTGAATGGGATTCCTTATAGCTTCTGACCAGGGTGGCAACAGCTTGGATAGATTTGCAGACTTTCAATAGGTATTAAACAATCACATGACAACTTCCAACACTGGCTATTCTCCCACTCGAATGGGGTGGTAGAACACATTGACCGCTCACTACCATATGCCTCTACTTGGGATTGTCCAACGCTGCGTCACCAGAAGTTGTGATCCTAAGGTTGTGGGAGGACAAACTTTTGTGGGATTATCCGGAATATCCTCAAGGATAGAATGTTAAGCCGAATCTTCACTCAGCAATGATTCAACAACAACTTTGGCATGGGCATCACCACCGGAAGTGATGATTTCAATGGCACACACATCATTGCTCATACACTACATACATACCTACCTACCTACCTACATACATACGTACGTACGTACATACATACATACCTACCTACCTACCTACCTACATACGTACGACGTACATACATACATACATACATACATACATACATACATACATACATACATACATACCTACCTACCTACCTACATACCTACCTACCTACCTACCTACCTACCTACCTACGTACGTACGTACGTACATACATACATACATACATACATACATACATACATACATACATCAATGCATGCATGCACACAAAGTAACGGTTTTAGAGTACATAAATATAATAGATATATATACACATATTCATACCAGCCACAAATTACAATCTCCGCCACTACCCTCCTCCTTTTATGTATTCAGGTCGGTGAATCCCACCGGAAAGACTGCGGAATCTTCGGCGGAACTGGCACGGAAAGAGTTGGAGCTGGTCGTGGGAAATCTCAGATCTGGCTGGAGGTGAGCTTTTTCCAGGGGTTGAGTGAAGCAACTAGGTAGCGTTGGTTGTCCCATATCATGAGTTTTAGATAGATTTTTTGGGTTGTTAGATGATAGAAGTTGCGTGAATCTGTCATTTGCGACTTCAACCCCCCAGTTTTGGTGGTTAAGGAGACAAGACCTCTTCCCCAAAAATGACCTGGCAACTAAGGTAAAGATTAGATATTCCATTTCAGACAGATTGGGTCAAGAAAAGCACCCCGGTGCTAATCACGGATCCATCAAACAACTAGGGACCCCTTTCCTCTCTAGGTGGACACCTTACTGTCCTATGCACGTGAGACATCCTCAGACTGTCGGGAGCCAGGAACTCAATCCGGATGCAGCATGTAAGCTAAGAAAGTGGAGATAAGCTGCAGCTTTTTTGTGTTTTTTTTTCCCTCGTGAGTCATGGATAAAATTTTGCTATTCTGCAATTGAGGTGTAGAAATTTATAGTCAGATAATGATGATTTCCAGTTATCAGTTTATCACATGTTATCACTTTATCACCGCTATGATGCGTGGTGTGAGTTTTCGACTAAGGCGCAAAGCCTTGCTGGATTCCTTGGGCCGAACTGCTGCATCGTCCATCGAAAAGTTCACGGAAGTTGTACAGAGGCACTTGTTGACCATGGGATTTGTTGTGACAAACTTATCCAAAGTGGATACTTCTGAAAAAATGTATAGACTCGACATATATAATGTATATAATGTATATACACACACATATATATATATAATATATATATATGTAAATGTACAAAAAGATCTGGTCATTAAGTGTGGTATGACTCTAAACATAGTATTCGAAGGTCTCTTTTAGGTCAGTTTGTCATGGAAATGACGTCTTGTTTCGGAGAAGAGTTGCCGTAGATTATCTTCAGATTCAGCTAGATACTGCAGATGTTTTTCCAAATTGCAGTCTGAAGATTTTTTGAGGCAGCTGAAATTTCTGGAGTATGAGTTCAGTAGGATCAATCATAGAAATCAAAGGTCATCACATGAAATTGGATGAGTCACTAGTGTTTCCCTGATTCAATTTATTTTCCTTGCTAAGTAAGGTTACTAAAGAGGTGATAGGAAAGTTATGAATTCCTTAAAGCTTTGGCTCTTGGCACTGCCCCGGAGCACAAGCTCATGAAAAAACCCTGTAAATGATGGTTAAAAGCTGCGATTCTTGAAAAAGGACAGTCTCTCACCAAACTCATTTCCACATTTCAGGTTTTTGGTGGTGTTCAGGAGAAAAATTGGCAGAAATTTCATGGTGAGATCAACCAACTTCCTACCACTTGCTCACCTGAATCACCTTTCGTGACCAACAACCTTCACCCGGGAGGCAATCAGCTGAAGCTTTGGAAGCAGAGCAACGTGTCGATGCGTTGAAGGCTTTCCAGCGTTGTGGATGAAACGGTGGTTGAAACGGGAGAAATTTCACGCTTGGTGAAGCAGTGAAACTGAGTGAAACTGAGTGAAAACTGAGTGAAGAGTGGAGAAATTTTTGTCAACTGGTGAGATGTTAGTCATCACTCACAATGGATTTTGGGGATCATGAAGATGATTTCGTTTGGACAAACTGTAAGAACCTCACAAGATCTAAGAAGGAGATCGTGGTCGTGGTTGATAGATAAACGGTCTTACAAATGACCTCTCATTGACTCATTGCAGATCAAGAAGTCTCTTGGAAGTGGTGGTTGGCGGCCACATTATGATCCTTCAAGAGATACATTGCTGGTGAGTTGGGTGACGGGTCCTTAAAAAATGTGAATCTAGTCGAGTTTTGGATGACATGATGACAGGATGCAGGTTCACATGAGACATCCACCGGATTTCAGAGATATTTAGAGAGGAATTGGATGTGAAAGTGTAGATGACAAATTCTGTGATGGCCCCCTGTTTTCCACAAGGCCTGCCTAACATGTCAGGCCAGAATTCAAGAGCTCGAAGAAGACACTGAGGGTCTTCGTCGAGTGGCCAGGGGCCCCTGTTAATGATTGGGTAGGGGGGACAAGAAAAAATCCAACCCCCCGAAAGCCAAAGTTCTGTAGGTGAATTTACATGACCCAGATGCATGGATTGACTGACCGTTCGGCAAAAGATTTTGGATGTAGCGGCTACACCCAAAAGTTCATCCAAATAAGACCTAGAAAAGGGTGACATTGCTTTCTTCTCAAATTTTTGGGAGTGTAGAAGTTTTTAAGGTAGACATAATATACATTATGGGTGAGAGGGATAAGTTGTAGTGATGCTAGCTCTAAAGGATGAATGACGATGACCTCATTAGACGAAATTACCAGCTCAAAGACGGCATTGAACCGTGCAGCTGAGCGAAAGCAGCGGCAAATCATTTACAGCGTAGGGACAGGTTTCCAAGCTTCTTGAAAGCATCCAACTATATGTACATGTCTAAATGTATATTAGTTTTCCCAATTTGGCATGTATGTTATTTGTATCTATATCTCTGTATGTACATATATACGTATCTCTATAGGTATATCTATATCTCTACCTCCATATCTATATTATATACATTTTCATACCCATATCTATATACACACATTACATTGGTCGTTTTGTTGCCAGTATCTAATTTTAGTCTCCAAATGCCACACCTTTCATTTCGGTTTTTGTTCATTTCGGTGGCATCCCCCAGGTGCAACAAATGCTCAAGGACGAGGCGTTTCGGTCGGACAGCACCCGGGTTAAAGGTTGGTGCATCATGAGGTCATTCAGACCATTGAGTACTGAGCATGGATCCCCAAGACTTTCAACAAAAAATGCTTGTTTGATTAGGGAAAATGGTGGATCCCTACCCCCAATTGAAGGGGTGATGTTTGGTGTGAAATTTTGCGTTTGTGATCCTCCAAACCTCCTGGAGAAAGGCAGAGCTTCGCAAAGAGACCGAAGAGAAAGTCGCTGAGGCGGAAGCTCTTAACGTATTATATATCCAGCCTGGGAAGTTCAACATGGGGAAAATTTGAACCGGCCAAGATACCCCCCCGAAATTTAACATGGAACCTGAAAATGATGGTTTCCAAAAGGAATCTCCTTTCCAGGGACTTCTCTTCAGATTCCATGTTAAATTTCTGGGGTGTAGGTGAAGATATGAATAGTTGTTGACTATTCCATCTGAAAAATCGATTGGGGTCTCCCAATTGGGAGCTCCATGAATGATCGGGGATCCTAAAAGAGTCGATCAGAACTGGTGATGATCACAGGGATTCCATGATGCGAAAAATGCGGAAAATCTTTGTTCATTTCCACATGCGCTGTGGGGAGAGCCACTTTTGTAACTTTTGTATGTTGCTGGCGCATTTTTCAAGGCTTCCTCGAAAAGGTTGACCTGGCAAACCCTCCCGTTTTCAACAAGAAATTTCTGTTCAGTGTTGGCGGCTCCTCTCAGAACTTCTGAGAATTGTGTTTCCAACACAATCGGGTTCACCAAATTGAAGCTATTCTAAACTGGTTGGTGGCAACTCAAATATTTTTTATTTTCAACCCGAACCCTGGGGGAATGATCCAATTTGACGAGCATATTTTTCAAGGGGGTTGGTTCAACCACCAACTATTTAAATTATGTCAAGGGAACAGTTGGAAGTGCCTTTCGATGGTTGAGAAGCCCAGCAAGGTTTGCCAAGGCAAAAGGGAGCATAGAATCACAGAAGTCCAGAAGTAGCTACCAGGTACCTATCGTAGATTCAACCCAACTTTTGTCTTGGGAACTTCCTAAGATTGAATTGTCCAAGTGATGCTTGTAATGGACAGATTGGCGAGGGAGTTGCAAAAAAAAACATCTAAAACCTGAAATGCTGCGAGTTTTCGGCATATTTTTTGCATTTTTGCCCATTTATCAAGTTTCTGTTTCCGATGAACACAACAAACAACTTGGCACTTGGCACCCTCTCCCATTCTCACGCCTACAGGTGAAGGAAAGGCAGCAACAGTTGACCGAGGCCTCGATCTCCATTGGGGGATAGATGATTCTGCACCCTGGAAGATTAACGGCTGGAACCTACAAATCACCCATTTAGAAAGGAAAATGATCTGAACCAAACCTCCATGATTATGTTCATTACGTTCCATGTAAATCTACTGGGGTGTAGAGAGACTTTTTTTCATCAAGAGAAACAGGTCCAGGGGGATGGGTCCCGGTCGTGGATGGGTGCCAGGCGGAACATCGCTCCGATCATTTGTCCGTGCAGCTGCACAAGGTGCCGGGAAGAAGTTGGAGATGATGGAGTTGTTGTTTCTTTTTTGGTGGAAGAGATCTTGTTGCTATTGGCCTGGGATCGTACCGGCAGCAGCTGACAAGGCCATGGAGAAGCTTCACCTTCAAGAAGAGTTGCAACGAGAAGCACGGGAAAAGCTTCGTGTGCAATCTCAGTTTATGACATGGGTTAAGAACCCGACTGCGTGGGGACATCGCTGCAAAGGTTGCCAAATGATGCCAAATGCATCCGCATGCGGATTCCCCAAATTCAAGCTTCTACAGCTTGGTTACCTGCTCATTACAAGGTCACCGTTTCTTTTTTTGGCACTCATTTAAGAACGCCTCGCCCAATTTGACGAGGACCGGGATTGCTTCCAGATAACTGGCTGTATTTGCTTGAAAGTTAGTTGATCTTCAGTTGTTGGTGTCAATTCATCAACAGTAACAGGATATGTTTTACATGACTCGTTGGGGTGATGGAGGTTCAAAACTCTTGGATACCCCATTGATGCTTCCTCAGAACAGGGCGACTGATAAAAATGCAAGATAGAGTCCTCAATGCCCTCAATTTTCAACATGTTCCCCCCCAAACCGTCAACAAAAAACCCAGCAAACATGGCGATGTAACACCCGAGGTGATGGATGCAATTCTCCCATGATGCACTTCACCACTTTTATTTTAGGACCTGACCAGGTGGGGGAAAACAAACGAGAAACCTGCTGGTAAGCCGAGAGGATGGTCGGGCAACCAACTTGGTGGTATTCTCAAAGGTTTTCGATCCATTTTCCCAGGGAGATCCATTCATCCTGAAGGGTTTGGTGACCTCAAAGTTGTGCTAGCTTGAAATGGAAAGGATCATCACTTCCAACCAACTTTTTTCCGCAGTGAGTTGTTAGTTGTAGGGAATGTAAGTGTCACAACCATATTGAACCCTTCGCCTTGTATGGGAATCCCATTTGCTTCTAAGATTTTGCCAGATCGTACGGTTACTTTCAGCACATTTGTCGATTTTTAACGGAGGTGCCTCCTAGTGGTGTGAACATTGGCAGCTGCGAGCTCAGTGGTTGAAAAAATGACCAAATCCTGAAGGCCTGAATGCGTCAGCAACAGTTGAGCGAGAAACCTCCAAATGGTGGGTTTTTAGTATTGGTTTTGTATTGGAATCCTTCTCAAATGCCCTTACTTCAGGTTTGGGGAATTCCAATATATTGGCCTTACTCATAGCTTGGTCACTGACATGTTCACTTGCATGACCACTTGGATTTCTGTGTATGTATACCGTATACCCTTACAAGTTGCAACGGTTTCTTACATTCCATCGGAAAGGTCATTCGCCCAGTTATTGGTCTTGTGCACTTGTAAGACCATTCTAGCGGCATCCGAATGCATGCCAGGACTTGCTAAGTCAGTGTTGCTTTTTGGCCACCGAGTGAAGTAGGTAAAGGCATGCATTTTCGATAACGCAGGATCTGAAACATAGATTTGGTCGAATACAGTGAGCTCTAGACAACAATGATAGCATGAGAATAATGTAGAGATAGTGAGGCCTTGAGCAAGTTGGATGCTAGACTGAGTTCAAGTCGCCAATGACAACTGTATCTACTGTTTTCTTTTGGATACCTGCTGGTCAAGTGTATCAAGTGTATGGGGCTCTACTCTTTGGGAACACTTCTCTGTAAAGTCCGCGAGGTTTCCACAGTGATACCACGTGACAATGATTGTAGTCTTGTTGGTTATGAGAGACCACTTGGTCTCATTTTTGTTAACAGATAATTTATTACATAGCCTTCAAAGGCATTACACCCTGGAAAACTAACATGGAACCTCAAAATCACCCAATTCATAACTGATAAGGAAGATCATCTTGCAAAAACCTCCATTTTTGGGTTCCATGTGAATCTTTAAGGCTTCATTCATGATGGACGCATTTTTCCCTCCAAGGGTTGTTTGGTCTCAGCGGTATCCCTGAAAACACAAACCGCTCCCTAAGGTGGAGAAGTATCCAGAGATCGTATGGACCGAACGAGGACGGATGGGTGGATGGGATTGGCTGAATGGGGCGTTGCGGCGTTGCGGAAAATCATTTGAACCACCCGTCCACCCCTAAGAGATGAATATTAAGCTGGGTGGTTTCAAATATTTTCTATTTTCACCCCGAACCTTGGGAAGATGAACCCACTTTGACGAGCATATTTTTGAACTGGGCTGGTTCAACCACCAACTAGTAGTAGTTAAGATGTGTTTTTTTTCAAAAACTCCGGTAGGACTCCGGATGAAAAAAACAGCAGTTTCAACGTTTTTCCATGCCGTAAAAATGCCGTTTATGCAAAAAGGGCAGATCAAGGATTTCGGGGAATTTTGCCGTGATCAACTCCGTCAACTCCAAGGCCCTCTTGAAGTGGATGGGGTGTTTCCCAAAACGGTGGGTTTCCCTAACAACTATGGGTTTTCCTACTAAAAATGACCAGCACTTGGGGTGTGAAATGGGGGGTAAAACCCACCATTTTAGGAAGCACCCATAATAATGGGTGTTTCCAAAAATCATGGGTTTTTCCTCCCAAATCATCCATTGAAAATAGGTTTTCTTTTCCATTGTAAACCATCAAGAAATGGGGTATATATCCCTATTTTTGGAAACATCCATGTATATATATATATACGTATATAATATATATATATATATAACTACTTGCAACCTAACATTGGAAATAGTTGTTGGTGAAAGTAGGTAAAAAAGTAGCTGGTGCACCTCCCAGATGTTGGTCTTGTAGTAGGTGGAATGCGTTGAGTTTTTCCATGTACTTAAAAGCAACTCCTGATTTGCTTGGAAGATCAAACATCCGACCAAACAAGCAAAAACTAAACTGAGGGTTTTTTTGAGGTGCTGAATATTGCCGCGAAGAGTTTCACACAAATTTTACAGGGATTTTCCTCCCAACTCCTTGGAGTTTTTTGCCAGGACTGATAAGTCTCAAGCTGCGCAATGGCAGGATCCTCCCAGAGTGTGAAGATCCTGTCAAAGGGAGCTGCTGGTGAACTTTTGGGCGATGGTTTACAAAGGTCTTACGCCTTTTGGGTGGGTTTTTGGGGCCCCAAATATACCCACGACTAGCATTTGGAAGTTTAAGGATAACCAAATCCTTGCCACAACAGTCAGAATTCCGGAGAGTCAACGGGGACCAAACACAGGGCGGCAACACAGGTTCACCCTGCGCAACCTTCGTGGGAACGGCGGGAACATGCTGGGAGTGAAGGGCAGATACTATTTTGAACCATCAATCGAAGTGAAGCTTTCTCATTCCTGTAGCAGTTCCAGAGTCATTACTAGTTTGTTCGTACTTATAAACTCATCCTTTTATCACTTTTTCATGGTCTATAGATTAGGCGCCTGTTGAAGGCAAGAGTTCACCAATGAACATGGGATTTTTCCAGGAAACACACTTCCCAAATTCAGGGAGTGATGTGAAAGCCAATTGTGATTACTAACACCACGGGCTAAGCTCTCAAAGACAGACCTGGTACATGACTGTTGGCTGAGTGCAAAACGTCGGAATCCTTCAAACAGGACCTACAACATATCACTTCAGTGGGTGAATCTTGAATTTGCCGGGGAAAAAGAAACAAACAAGGAACTAAACCCGACAGGAATTTAGTCAGTTCTTTGTTTCGTTGCCATCCTGCTGAAAATTGCAAAAGCAACACCAAAGCAAAGAAGCCAAAAGCAAGTCGTCATACCGCTGAGGAGTGGTGACCGTTCTGGACGCAACTCCATGATGTCCGCCTCGGGTGAGGGAACCTCAAAGCAGATGGGTCAAAAGGTGTTCTTGATTCGAGTTGACCGCTGTTTTGGAAGGGGAAAAAGAGCAAGTTCAAATTTGATGGTGGGAACAGAAAAATAAGTATCAAAGTACTACAGTACAACATACTTTTTTGGGTATCTATTCAATCTATGCATTCGTTTTTTTTAAAGCCCGGTGTAGCATGGATTCTGAGGGAATCAGACTCATGTTGCGACCCTCGCTGAGGGCCAGAATTCCGAAGTCTCCACCAAGGCCATTCGCCTCCTGCCTTTGCCCGGTCACGCTCGGAGTCGTGGGGAAACTCGGGTAGGGGGTCATGTAAGGTGATTCAAAGAGATTTAAAAAAAACATGGACTCTTCCCCCACCAGTCTCAGGAGGTCACTTGAATTTCAATCCAGGAGGTGTTGCTTCTTCTGTCAATCCATCGCGGGGCCCGCGGTGTTCGAGTCATCTGCATGTGCCCCATGGCGGATTCACTGTACACTGTATGTATAGATGGTGAAACCCGTAGCTCCCACGCTGGAATATGCTGCTAGCATAAATTGGAAGGATACGTAAATCAGCTCTACAGGGCGGATCTTGAAGATTTGCTGCTCCGTACTGTTTCAAAATGTATCTAAAAGTACCATTTGAGAAGATGCCTTGACATCCAAAATAACTTCCCGCTGGTACCATTTCAGACATATTTTGGAGCAAAACGGCCTATCCAAAGGATGGGACAAATACTAAAGTCCTATGAGAGACGATCCTGTTATATCAAATCATTCCGCGTCAATATTTCCAAGGCAAAGTCAAGTGTGCTCTCGGTGTCTTGCGGCATGTTTTTGGCAAAATCTTTGATGTCATGACTTGCGGGTGGCGGGCAGCGGCTGGATTTGGGATTTGGGAGAACCCGGAAATAAACATGAAGCAACAAAGCACAGTCTTGCATTGTGTATTTATACATGTATGATGATGATTGATGATCGTGATAATATGTATGTACAATTGTATACATAGAGAAAGACTGATACAAGTATATACATGTATCATGACTTTGAGAAGTTGGACAAGGCTTTTGGTATGGCAAGAATTGACAAAATCACTTTTTGTGTGGAATGATATTGCGGTACATCTTCCAATATCACCTCTTGAGCTCTCGTTGAATGAGTTGCTAATAATTCACTAATCCTACCATTCCCTATCGAACAAGTGTCTACTATTGTTCACATCAGGAATTTCACACACTCCCAAAGTCCCATATTTGCACCAAAATCTGCGCGACCCGTCCACAGTTTCTTTGGCCCAAACGGCTGAAAAGAAAACCGTTCTCTCACTGTGTTCCAAATGGTGGGCACGTGCTTAGTCTGTGGAAGCCACGAGGTGAAATATCGTTTCCCTTGTTGTAGGGAGAGCGACTTGGACCAATGGATTACCCAGGATTGTTCCCCTTGTCCCAAAAGAAATAAGCAACTAGGCTACGATGTTTTGAAGGGGGCCTGGATATGGAGGGCCTATGATGGTGATAAACCGTAATGATCCGCAAAATGAGTGATGAAGTTATAAGGCTGCCAACTGCAAACTGAAAACATCTTTGCATGGTGGGAAGCCAAATCTGGCAGTTCCGGAGTTATCTTTTGAACAAAGCTGGATGTTGGAGAAATGTTAAGAGCAGACTTGGAGACGGAATCTCTTGTGCGGAGATGGGGGAATCAAAAGAATTGTTGAGGGAACCTTGCTCGTCCTTTGTTCATCATCCGCATTTTGGGGCACCATCTTCCCTGTCTTTTTGAAGGTTGAATGTTGATTGGTTTTTCTTCAACAAAACATACCAGCTCTTCATCCAACATCCCCCCTGGCCCCAGGATATTGTTCCCTTCCCTGCTATCGCGTCCATGCGGCCGGTCAATGCCCCGCGCGGCCGGACCGGGAGCTGCCGGCCAAGAAGCAGAAGACGCAGGTGGTTTGGGGGACGTTTGGAGCTGGGTTGGACAGTCTTAGCCTCCAGGGCCATTCCACAAGGGGTGGGGTATTCCCACCTCCCTTGGGAATATCATTTGCCAATATCCACCTGGCAAGCTAAAGGCTGGAATATCATTGGCAACAACTGCCACCCTTGGAAAGTTCTTGGAAATGTCGATGTTGAAGCCTATTTCTTTCTTGAGATGACCATGTTTCAGGGGCCATTGGTGGTTCTTCAAGTTTCAAGGCCTTTTGCATTCCATCACCCGATTTTCAACTGGATGCCGTTTTGAGGAAGAGGAACCGGAAGACCTCATCAGCGAGGTGAGGCTGTGTGCACTTCGAGGGCATGTGGGCGTGCGCCAAGCCCTTCAAAACGATGCTTGGCATTCGTCAGAAAAGGGGATGGGTCACCATGTCACAAAGTTGTGTATCCCTTAGTATATCTCCTGCGAGGACAGAGTACTCAAATCACCAAGATGTTGATACTCTGAGTTCTTGTCTCCTATTTGTTTGTTCCGTTCGTTCTTGGATTACTTGAAATCTTCTTGGCGCCAAAAGCTAGCGACGTGTGACCATGATTTCCGCTTTCCTACTTGTTTTTTTAAAATAGAACCATCCACAACCAGCAACCTACAAGGAGACACAGCACCCAATTTCTGAACGCCTCTTTCCATTTTTTTCCAGGGTGGCTCAATTGGAAAACTCAACGCCAAGGAAACCTTCCAAGACGCATTAATTGCATTGGATGAAGCTCATGATCGACGACAAACCTTAGAACATTTGCTGGAAAAGGACTGAAATTTGAGATGAAACCATCCTCATCCTCACCATCATCATCATCATCATCATCATCATCATCATCATCATCATCATCATCATCAGCAATGGCAGGTTCCCAGGATTTCAAGACTTCGGCATTTCCACTGGGCGGATTTCCCAACCTTAAAAAAGTGAAATGTGATTTTCCGGATCCCGATAAATCTCTGAATCCAGGATGGGTTCCTTTGTCAAATGAAAACCCGTGGGAGTCGTGCATGGCAAATGTGGTAATATACCATCATAATATACTGATTTCAACATTTCAACAGCATCCTGTTGACAGTTGTTGTTGACCCGCAAACCGGCGCTCGTAGTCTGCAATAAAAAACACTTTGAAGTTGAAAGGGCTCTAGTATTTCAATCTATGCACCCAAAATCAAAGTGGGAAAGTGTGAACCATGAGACCACAACCAGCACCGCGAGAATTTCACACAGGACAAGTACTTTGTGAAGTTTGTTGGTGACTTAATGGAAGCGATCGACTACTTCCCCAGAGGTTGAGCTGAATGTGAGGTGAAATGATGGTGATCAAAGCCTGCGATTGGTGATTTCAAAGTTTGACAAAGAGGGTCAAAATCAGGCAACACATTTGAATGTACGAGTGCATGAGTTTATGTTTAATGTTTGATCTTTGGGGACATCCTTGATGATGTACTGCATACTGTATATGTATATATATATATAT
>DF244400.1:0-17220 GCA_000507305.1 Breviolum minutum Mf 1.05b.01 | reverse complement strand
TTTTTTTTTTCACACACACCTTTTTCCGGCTGCAAAGGTGTCGTGCTGGCCTGCACCACAACTCAGATGGTTGATGGTGGTCTCATACGAGTGAGATGGACATCCAACTAAGAAACCGCAACTAGTAAGACATGATAGTGTGATTCTCGCCATTGGTTTCCACTTTTCCCCAAAGGCAGTACTCACACTAATAAAAAGGTGAGAAAAACTAGCTACAACAAGCCACATCTCTCAGAAGTTCTCTTCAATAAGTGGCGTTTTAAGAGCCACATCAAAATCAAATCAAAACTGCCCGTGTATCTCAAACAAATCACTGTTGCGATTGAAAGAGTTGAAGCAACTGTGTCAAAGGATCCAGCTGCTGTTCACACCTGCCATTTGGTGCCACTGCAATGGCAATGGACGGACCTTGCACGGAATGGGTTGGAAGCAGATCCTTTTTCACAAGCCAAAAGTGGGTCACCTGTTCCTGAAACCATTGAGGGACAACTTCAATCTGAATGGGGGCTTTGTTGTCGTCATGGAGTTGCCAATGATGCCCACGGGCCGTGGTGGGGTCAAGAACTTTGATCATAGCACAATAGTGTCCGCTCCTTGAATCACCAGAGTATGCAACCATGGCCATGACACAATAGGTCACCATAGACGTGGTCAGTAAAGCATCTAAGAAGACATGAAAAGTGCAGTCCTGATCAACTGTGATACGATGGTTGTCTCGAAGCTGCATGTTCAAGAATCTGGCCATGTGAATGCAAACAATCTGGGATTCCGCACACAGACCTGTCATCATGTTGGCGTAACAATGCCATTTGCCAAGAATGTCACTGAGAGAAACCGACAACTGCGTTGGTGGTAGCAATGACAGATCAAGATGAATTGGTGCAGTCTTGTCGCCTTTTTCATGTACCGTGGCCGCGTCAGAAGCTGCGTTGGGAAGGAATCTGGTTTCCCAGGACATGTTGATCACAGGGGAGTCCAACCAAGTGAAGATATGCTGACAAAACTCGGAAACGTCTTGTTGACCAGAACCACGAAACCAACATGAGAAAAGATTGACAAGACAAGAGGTATGACATAAATTGATTGGAGCCCCTGTCCCCCTGCAAAGCAACTCATGGAAGGCATTGCTTTGGCATCCCAAGTCATCAACATGATACTGGCATCTTTGCAGCAGAGCCCACGTGGTTGACACGAAAGGTGCGTTGACATAGCATTGCGTTGCATCAAGATTGGCCAAAACCCAAGAAGCCATCTGCTGAGGTCCATCTGTCATGATCTGTGCCATGATGGCGGCACTATTGGCTACCATCATCATCGGTGCTTCAGAGTCTTCTGGAGTTCTTCTGCCAACTTGCTCTGTTGCAATCCGTTGGGCCGGACTCGGCAGCATACCAGCTGCCAGACCGCATTGTGGCACAGTTGGTGCACTACCTGATGAAAAGCATCCATTCGAACATTCAGCTCCAGTTTCCACGGGATGACTTGGAGGTCCGGCTTGGCCGATTTCATCGCGTGAAAGCGGATGACACTGTCTGGGGAGAGGTGTTGTTGGAGCTGCTGCAAGAGAGATGCCATGTCTTGCATCGAGATGGCCTTCTTGTCCCCGTTGATCTCCAAAGCTTTGGCTTTTGGATTCCACATCAGGTATGGCCAGGAGCTGTCTTGGAGAATCAGTTTGCTCTGGATTGACTGGGTCCATAACACGTCCGTTTGGCTGGCTTTGCCAAGCTGATCCACTCGTGTCATCAGTGTCTGCAACAAGCCATGTAGGAGATGCATCCGAAGTGGAACGGTGGTCTTTCCCAGTTGTTTGTTCTGATGCCATTGCTTGGATTCCTCCAGGATATTCTGGAGTATACCTTCTTTCTGGGTGCCCACGAACACGATGAAAGAGGTCTGGGAGTGTAAGGCAGCCAGGTCTCTGTCGTGCCTGATGGCCATCACCGTGAGGAGCTTTAGGACATGGGCCAAGTTTGAGTCGTTGGCCTGTTGTTTGATCCCGGTCCTGTTGCTCTGCAATGTTCTTGGCCGTTTGTTGCCTGGATCTCTTCCTTGAGGTAGCATGTGCTGAAATACTTCCATGAGCTGCCCTGGAATGTCCTCTGGATCGATCTCCATTGAGAAGGTCAAGAGCGATTGGGAAGGCACAGGCAAGCTGCGTTGGAACACAGCAAGTGAACAAATGGGCCCAGTTTGCTTGAGGCAAAGGTGCCACCATGCCACATAGTGCACATCCATCATTGTGAACCAGAGGTGATAATGTTTGGACAAACATTTGCAAAAAGGCTTGGACAACATCATGGTCAAGTTGATGGTAATTTTGAAGATGAGCTCGAATTCCAGCAGGGCTGAGGGTCAGGCCACAGCAGATACACGTTGAGCGAAGCCATGCCAATGTGGTACCGTCCTTCCAGAAGAAATCAAAATGTCTTGACAGGACAGCCTCACCAACTCTTGCAAGCAACCCTGCAGGACAGTGTGCCAAGAGATTGTTGACCAAGGGTTGGGTCATCACAACAGGAATCAAAGGCTCATGCGGCAAGATCATCAGATGTGCCATGGCCAGTTGTTGATAAGCAAGACACACATGTTCAAGTTTATCGCAAACAACTGGCGGAGAACAGACGCATCCATGCTTGCTATGAAACACAAGGTCAAGAAGCTGACAAAGCTGCAGTGCCTGTGATTTCAATGGTCCATGTACTCGGCTGTGATGGGTGCCCAGGTTGCGGGCAGCAGCGCCGCCAGAGCAGGATGATGAGAAAGCCTTTTGGCAAATACTGCATTGCAACATGAGTGTCTGTTTCTTGGCATCGTCCTGAAATAAAGCAGCAAAGTCTCCTGTTTGAATGGCAACTGTTACAAAGTCTATGGGAGCTGTTTGCAGAGCTTTTGACGGGTCAAAGTTGCTGCAATACCCAAAGCTGATGTGGTTACGAATTGCATTCAAGGACTTACCAACGCTACCACAGTGAGCACAAACAGTGGTGTTTGGAATCACATCACGCATCTCATTCCAGTCATAGGGCTTCAGGTGATGTACTTCTCGAAGATGGGATGCAAGCAAAGCTGGAGAAGCATGATCTGCTTGACAAATGTGACATCTGTGTTGCGCAGAGGTAGTGCCAGGCGCCTCGTGCACCATACTGCAGAATGCCATCTGGATACATATTGGGCAAACATGGGATTTTGTAAAAGTGGTCTGACAAAACCGGCAAGGGGATTGTGTAACCAACTTGGCACTCCACTGAATTCCAGTGGCAATCGTGCCATGGGAATGCGCTGCATGATCATTTCTGATGTGGGCGTTCAGGTCCTGGACACGGCCGTAAGTGCGACCACAGGCATGACAATGGTACTTAAGATACTGACATAGTTCTTGATCAGCCCCAATTGAGTCGAAGTCATTCTCAAATACCAAGGCTTGAAACCTTTGTTGTAATCCTGCCACAGTGGCTGCATCCATGGCAGAAGCGTTAGGATTCAAAGCTGCAGACCTGTGCATGTCCAGGTCGTCAGGCGGGGCTTGGACTTCAGGATGATGAGAAACCTGCACGGAGATGGAATGAACGAAAATGTCTTTTTGTGGCATGTTGACCGCAGTTTCGTTCATTCCTGTTTGTGGGCAAGTTCGCCCATTGTTGGTCAGTAATAAGTCACCATCATGCATGGGGATGTTGTCATCTTCGGTGAAGTGTGGACATCTACCCAGGTTGATGTGGTTTTTCAACGGCCTCCAATCTGCGAACTGCACTCCACAATGCTTGCAAGTGAGTAGTCCTCCAAGCGTGTCTCTTGTGCAATCAAACTGGAAGACCCACGGTCTACGTTGGCCGTGGACTTTGTGGAGGTGTCTATGGAGTTCCGTGTCAGTGGCGAAGATGGCACAACACTGTGAACATCGAAAGTGAATGACAGGGTCATGTTGAGGTCTTGACGTAAGATCAGCACGTCGTGGATCAGGAGCCTGAATGGAGGTTGCCAACAAGTGGATGGTGGCTTGCCATGCAGTGAGATCGCAATAATGCACAATGTCTTGAGGTGCTAGTTGCCACAATGCACTCTGATATTTGAGAAGCATACGAGATCCGAGGCGCCACAAAAGTTGCTGCGGACTTGGAAGTCCGTAGTATTGAAAGAAGGCTGCATCTGTCATGTGAGTCACGTGTGCCTGGTTGTTGAACATCTTGCGCAGCATTTTTGTGAGGCCAATGGTCAAACAATGAAGACTTGTCGGCGTGAGGCCAATGGCAAAAATGCCGTAAGTAGCAACAGGAAGAATACAGGTTTGCCAAATACGTCGACGGAGTTGGAAACTAGCACCCTTTTTCCCGATAAGCCAGCACCGTAGTTTATTGAAGTTTCTCCAAGCAGTCATTAGTCGCATTTGAGCATGTTGTTCTTCGAAAGGTCCATAGGATATGCGAGTGCCCAAGTACAAGGTCTTAGTAACAAGGGGTATCAGTCTTGAACCAGTTGAAGTAGGAAGTACAAACAAGGTGCTAGAGCGTGATTGTTTGAGAAACTTGGCTCTATGTTTCTTGTACTGTGTGCCCGTTCCAGTCCAAATAACATTTGACTTGGCATCATTGATTTGGAGTCCAAGCTCACGAATGCAATCAAACACCAACCCAGTGTAGTTGACAAACTGCTGAAACTCTGCATCATTACAACAAATACACGCCAAGTGAATGTCATCTGCATAAATGGTGAGATGTGCCAGCAGCCACTCACGCGGGATGACCTGTGCACATCGGTGAAAGAATAAATGCATGACAGCACACCATAAAAAAGGTGCTGCGCAACATCCTTGTCGAACCCCACTGAAAACTGGTATAGCTTTAGATTCACCGTTGACAGAAACATAGTAATGCGTGTCAGCGTGCCAATGCAGCAGGAGCGTTACTAGTGCATGATCAATGGGAAGAAGCTCAAGCGCCTCAACGAGTAAACGCCGAGGGATCTTGTCGAAGGCTTTCTGCAGGTCGAGGAATATTTGAATTCCACTGCAATGTGCAAGTCTTGGTTTCCCAAAGTGTCGGTCAGTAGCGTTGCAACTCTGAGTTTGAAGTAAGCCACGGACAGCCCGGCAATGCGATTCCACGCGGAGCACTGCATTGATCGTTCCTCTACCTGGCATGTATGCAAACTGCGGGATCTCACACAGTGTGGGTAAGCATTGATCGCGAGCTTTTCGTGTGATCATCCTCAGAACGGCCTTACCAACTGGCTCTTGCAAAGCCAGGATACGTAGGTTGGAAACCTTGGTGCAGTTTTTGCCACGCTTGGGAAGGAAACAGGCCCACCCATCGCGCCATGATTGAGGCACCCACGGAATTGGCATATTCCACCACACGGTCAAGCAAGGAAATAAAAGTGATGCAATCTCCTGGGCAAAAATCTTGTAAAACATTGCAGGAGCGAACGGTGGTGCAACACTTTTCATTGCTGGAATCCGTTCGATTGCAAAAATGAGCTCATCCAAAGTAAAAGGAACCCCGGGTGCGCGACCTGCAGGGAGGACAATAGGATGTCCCTGCCAGGTAAGCGCAATGTGATTGCAGTAAGCTGCAGTTTCTTCAATTGGCGTGAGAAAATTGCCAGACTCCCCACGAAGGTGAGCCCTTTGTCGGGATTGCATGGGGGTGTGTTTTGCAATGACTTTGTGCAGTAAGAACGGATCTTGATATTTGTGGGCCACTTCAGCCTCTGCTAGAAGTTTTTCAACTTTCATCCGCCTTCTGGTAGCCGCAAATTTCCGATGCACCTTGTCCAACGCATGAAACCGTGAAAAATGATGCCAAGCAGAAAAGATTGTCTGAAGCGTAGCTCGATGTGGGTGAAGATACTTCCGTCGATGATGCCATTTATTCATGGTCAGCTGCTGAGAGTCGAACTCTGATGTTGGAGGCGCACGTCCAAAGTGTTGCAAAGCACCTTGATTGAGCATCTGGTGAATCCAGGGTAGTGGGTCGGTTTCACTGGCAGGATGTTTCAAGCTTTTTCTCAAGTCATCCACACAGGAACCCCATTGAGGAGTCTGCATGTGATAAGCCATCTTGCATTGCTCTTTCACATGAAAGGTGAGCGCAGAGCTCGTTGGCCTAGTCTGGAATCTTTTCTCACATGCAAGGCTGCAAAGAAGAGGTATATGATAATGTATGCCACTTGAGGCAACAAAGGGAGCTTCTGGAAGTTGAATGACATCTTTAGCCATTGTGTCAGCATAGTGCAGTCGTGTGCATACAAAGTCAATCCGAGATCCCGGCCCATCCCAACTACAAAGAGTAGGACCATGTTCCGATGTCCAACTGTTCAAGGCAACAATGTGATGATCAAGCAGCGCTTGTGCGAAAAGGCCCATGTCCTTGTGCTGCTTGCCTGTCTGCTTGCAATGTGAATGCATAAAGTGTCCGAATTGCACCAATCTTGGAGTGCTAGGTAGGGAGCAATTAAAGTCACCACACATCAGCAATAAATTGCGCTTAGGCAGTTTGCCAAGTAGTTCATGGAGGGTTGTCCACACCTGCTTGCGGCGGTCAAATTGTGCCTTGGTGCCAGAATCAACATATTGATAGACAGCCACAATGTCTAATGGTCGATGAGGTAGGTGAATGCGGCAATGAATCAGCCTACCAGTGATGACGGAAGCCCATGCAATTTGTGATTCATTGCAAAGGCGTTTAGAAATCAAAATCATAATCCCATTAGATAGATCACTTGAGCAGCCATCATGTAGAATATGCCAATGTTCATGTCGCCAAGTCGAGTGATAAGACCAGTGTGTTTCTGTCAATACTGCACAATCAACCCGCTGTTGATGCAGCCATGTCAATGCATCTTCATATTTGTGTCTTGAGAGGCCATCCGCATTCCAGTGAACTGCCACAAGTCGATTTCGGGGCTTGTGTTCCACTGGTTGTGATGGTGCAATACTTGGTGGTTTAAAGGAGGAGGCAGGTCTTGGGCAAAAGTCGGCAGGGGCAACAATTTGCTGCCCCTTGTACCATGTGAAGCCAAGTTTCGATGCTCGTTCATAAGCTCGAAGGAGGCTTCTCTTCTTTACCTGAGTTTTGGTTTTAGAGGATGTCGACAAACGGCCGAAGCCAACTGCTGGCCAACTGCCATGTTGCTTTGCAGAGCAAACTTGACGAATCCAATGACTATCATCTGCTCCAGTGCCCTCCATGGCAAGGGCACAACCCTCGCTTCTCTGTCTCAAAAATGCAGTCGAAGTGAATGAAGATGTAAATCCAACAACGTAAACAAACAAACCCAAATGCCAATGGCACATAGAGACAGGCTGGACTTGGGACCAGCAAGTGCAATTCACAAAAATCAACGCTAATAGCTATGATCCTCAAATATGTGAATAAACAGGGTGCAGTGGTGCCAATCAGGGCAGTCCTTCAAATTGGAGCCGTCACTCAATCAAAGCCAAGATGCAGGTCAAATTCAGTAACTTGAAGAGGTATGCAAGCAGTGGCGTATGAATGAAGGCCAGTAAAAAAGTCGGAGAAGGCTGCTATGGCGAAACGGCTGCGGAGGCGCAGGCAGGAGGAAAACTAAGAACCAACTAACTAGTGCCCCACTACTACAGCGGCGATCGCACCCAGTCAGGATATTTTAATCCTCTTGAGCACTTAGAAGCTTGAAATCTTGTTGCCATACAGGTTCAAGGTCTGCAGAGATGTGAGGTTCGCAAATGCTTCCCGTGGAATCTGTGAAATAATGTTGTCACCCAAGGTCTGCAGAGATGTGAGGCTCGCAAAGGCTTCCCGTGGAATCTGTGAAATCTTGTTTTTTTTTTTCACACACACCTTTTTCCGGCTGCAAAGGTGTCGTGCTGGCCTGCACCACAACTCAGATGGTTGATGGTGGTCTCATACGAGTGAGATCTTANATACGAGTGAGATGGACATCCAACTAAGAAACCGCAACTAGTAAGACATGATAGTGTGATTCTCGCCATTGGTTTCCACTTTTCCCCAAAGGCAGTACTCACACTAATAAAAAGGTGAGAAAAACTAGCTACAACAAGCCACATCTCTCAGAAGTTCTCTTCAATAAGTGGCGTTTTAAGAGCCACATCAAAATCAAATCAAAACTGCCCGTGTATCTCAAACAAATCACTGTTGCGATTGAAAGAGTTGAAGCAACTGTGTCAAAGGATCCAGCTGCTGTTCACACCTGCCATTTGGTGCCACTGCAATGGCAATGGACGGACCTTGCACGGAATGGGTTGGAAGCAGATCCTTTTTCACAAGCCAAAAGTGGGTCACCTGTTCCTGAAACCATTGAGGGACAACTTCAATCTGAATGGGGGCTTTGTTGTCGTCATGGAGTTGCCAATGATGCCCACGGGCCGTGGTGGGGTCAAGAACTTTGATCATAGCACAATAGTGTCCGCTCCTTGAATCACCAGAGTATGCAACCATGGCCATGACACAATAGGTCACCATAGACGTGGTCAGTAAAGCATCTAAGAAGACATGAAAAGTGCAGTCCTGATCAACTGTGATACGATGGTTGTCTCGAAGCTGCATGTTCAAGAATCTGGCCATGTGAATGCAAACAATCTGGGATTCCGCACACAGACCTGTCATCATGTTGGCGTAACAATGCCATTTGCCAAGAATGTCACTGAGAGAAACCGACAACTGCGTTGGTGGTAGCAATGACAGATCAAGATGAATTGGTGCAGTCTTGTCGCCTTTTTCATGTACCGTGGCCGCGTCAGAAGCTGCGTTGGGAAGGAATCTGGTTTCCCAGGACATGTTGATCACAGGGGAGTCCAACCAAGTGAAGATATGCTGACAAAACTCGGAAACGTCTTGTTGACCAGAACCACGAAACCAACATGAGAAAAGATTGACAAGACAAGAGGTATGACATAAATTGATTGGAGCCCCTGTCCCCCTGCAAAGCAACTCATGGAAGGCATTGCTTTGGCATCCCAAGTCATCAACATGATACTGGCATCTTTGCAGCAGAGCCCACGTGGTTGACACGAAAGGTGCGTTGACATAGCATTGCGTTGCATCAAGATTGGCCAAAACCCAAGAAGCCATCTGCTGAGGTCCATCTGTCATGATCTGTGCCATGATGGCGGCACTATTGGCTACCATCATCATCGGTGCTTCAGAGTCTTCTGGAGTTCTTCTGCCAACTTGCTCTGTTGCAATCCGTTGGGCCGGACTCGGCAGCATACCAGCTGCCAGACCGCATTGTGGCACAGTTGGTGCACTACCTGATGAAAAGCATCCATTCGAACATTCAGCTCCAGTTTCCACGGGATGACTTGGAGGTCCGGCTTGGCCGATTTCATCGCGTGAAAGCGGATGACACTGTCTGGGGAGAGGTGTTGTTGGAGCTGCTGCAAGAGAGATGCCATGTCTTGCATCGAGATGGCCTTCTTGTCCCCGTTGATCTCCAAAGCTTTGGCTTTTGGATTCCACATCAGGTATGGCCAGGAGCTGTCTTGGAGAATCAGTTTGCTCTGGATTGACTGGGTCCATAACACGTCCGTTTGGCTGGCTTTGCCAAGCTGATCCACTCGTGTCATCAGTGTCTGCAACAAGCCATGTAGGAGATGCATCCGAAGTGGAACGGTGGTCTTTCCCAGTTGTTTGTTCTGATGCCATTGCTTGGATTCCTCCAGGATATTCTGGAGTATACCTTCTTTCTGGGTGCCCACGAACACGATGAAAGAGGTCTGGGAGTGTAAGGCAGCCAGGTCTCTGTCGTGCCTGATGGCCATCACCGTGAGGAGCTTTAGGACATGGGCCAAGTTTGAGTCGTTGGCCTGTTGTTTGATCCCGGTCCTGTTGCTCTGCAATGTTCTTGGCCGTTTGTTGCCTGGATCTCTTCCTTGAGGTAGCATGTGCTGAAATACTTCCATGAGCTGCCCTGGAATGTCCTCTGGATCGATCTCCATTGAGAAGGTCAAGAGCGATTGGGAAGGCACAGGCAAGCTGCGTTGGAACACAGCAAGTGAACAAATGGGCCCAGTTTGCTTGAGGCAAAGGTGCCACCATGCCACATAGTGCACATCCATCATTGTGAACCAGAGGTGATAATGTTTGGACAAACATTTGCAAAAAGGCTTGGACAACATCATGGTCAAGTTGATGGTAATTTTGAAGATGAGCTCGAATTCCAGCAGGGCTGAGGGTCAGGCCACAGCAGATACACGTTGAGCGAAGCCATGCCAATGTGGTACCGTCCTTCCAGAAGAAATCAAAATGTCTTGACAGGACAGCCTCACCAACTCTTGCAAGCAACCCTGCAGGACAGTGTGCCAAGAGATTGTTGACCAAGGGTTGGGTCATCACAACAGGAATCAAAGGCTCATGCGGCAAGATCATCAGATGTGCCATGGCCAGTTGTTGATAAGCAAGACACACATGTTCAAGTTTATCGCAAACAACTGGCGGAGAACAGACGCATCCATGCTTGCTATGAAACACAAGGTCAAGAAGCTGACAAAGCTGCAGTGCCTGTGATTTCAATGGTCCATGTACTCGGCTGTGATGGGTGCCCAGGTTGCGGGCAGCAGCGCCGCCAGAGCAGGATGATGAGAAAGCCTTTTGGCAAATACTGCATTGCAACATGAGTGTCTGTTTCTTGGCATCGTCCTGAAATAAAGCAGCAAAGTCTCCTGTTTGAATGGCAACTGTTACAAAGTCTATGGGAGCTGTTTGCAGAGCTTTTGACGGGTCAAAGTTGCTGCAATACCCAAAGCTGATGTGGTTACGAATTGCATTCAAGGACTTACCAACGCTACCACAGTGAGCACAAACAGTGGTGTTTGGAATCACATCACGCATCTCATTCCAGTCATAGGGCTTCAGGTGATGTACTTCTCGAAGATGGGATGCAAGCAAAGCTGGAGAAGCATGATCTGCTTGACAAATGTGACATCTGTGTTGCGCAGAGGTAGTGCCAGGCGCCTCGTGCACCATACTGCAGAATGCCATCTGGATACATATTGGGCAAACATGGGATTTTGTAAAAGTGGTCTGACAAAACCGGCAAGGGGATTGTGTAACCAACTTGGCACTCCACTGAATTCCAGTGGCAATCGTGCCATGGGAATGCGCTGCATGATCATTTCTGATGTGGGCGTTCAGGTCCTGGACACGGCCGTAAGTGCGACCACAGGCATGACAATGGTACTTAAGATACTGACATAGTTCTTGATCAGCCCCAATTGAGTCGAAGTCATTCTCAAATACCAAGGCTTGAAACCTTTGTTGTAATCCTGCCACAGTGGCTGCATCCATGGCAGAAGCGTTAGGATTCAAAGCTGCAGACCTGTGCATGTCCAGGTCGTCAGGCGGGGCTTGGACTTCAGGATGATGAGAAACCTGCACGGAGATGGAATGAACGAAAATGTCTTTTTGTGGCATGTTGACCGCAGTTTCGTTCATTCCTGTTTGTGGGCAAGTTCGCCCATTGTTGGTCAGTAATAAGTCACCATCATGCATGGGGATGTTGTCATCTTCGGTGAAGTGTGGACATCTACCCAGGTTGATGTGGTTTTTCAACGGCCTCCAATCTGCGAACTGCACTCCACAATGCTTGCAAGTGAGTAGTCCTCCAAGCGTGTCTCTTGTGCAATCAAACTGGAAGACCCACGGTCTACGTTGGCCGTGGACTTTGTGGAGGTGTCTATGGAGTTCCGTGTCAGTGGCGAAGATGGCACAACACTGTGAACATCGAAAGTGAATGACAGGGTCATGTTGAGGTCTTGACGTAAGATCAGCACGTCGTGGATCAGGAGCCTGAATGGAGGTTGCCAACAAGTGGATGGTGGCTTGCCATGCAGTGAGATCGCAATAATGCACAATGTCTTGAGGTGCTAGTTGCCACAATGCACTCTGATATTTGAGAAGCATACGAGATCCGAGGCGCCACAAAAGTTGCTGCGGACTTGGAAGTCCGTAGTATTGAAAGAAGGCTGCATCTGTCATGTGAGTCACGTGTGCCTGGTTGTTGAACATCTTGCGCAGCATTTTTGTGAGGCCAATGGTCAAACAATGAAGACTTGTCGGCGTGAGGCCAATGGCAAAAATGCCGTAAGTAGCAACAGGAAGAATACAGGTTTGCCAAATACGTCGACGGAGTTGGAAACTAGCACCCTTTTTCCCGATAAGCCAGCACCGTAGTTTATTGAAGTTTCTCCAAGCAGTCATTAGTCGCATTTGAGCATGTTGTTCTTCGAAAGGTCCATAGGATATGCGAGTGCCCAAGTACAAGGTCTTAGTAACAAGGGGTATCAGTCTTGAACCAGTTGAAGTAGGAAGTACAAACAAGGTGCTAGAGCGTGATTGTTTGAGAAACTTGGCTCTATGTTTCTTGTACTGTGTGCCCGTTCCAGTCCAAATAACATTTGACTTGGCATCATTGATTTGGAGTCCAAGCTCACGAATGCAATCAAACACCAACCCAGTGTAGTTGACAAACTGCTGAAACTCTGCATCATTACAACAAATACACGCCAAGTGAATGTCATCTGCATAAATGGTGAGATGTGCCAGCAGCCACTCACGCGGGATGACCTGTGCACATCGGTGAAAGAATAAATGCATGACAGCACACCATAAAAAAGGTGCTGCGCAACATCCTTGTCGAACCCCACTGAAAACTGGTATAGCTTTAGATTCACCGTTGACAGAAACATAGTAATGCGTGTCAGCGTGCCAATGCAGCAGGAGCGTTACTAGTGCATGATCAATGGGAAGAAGCTCAAGCGCCTCAACGAGTAAACGCCGAGGGATCTTGTCGAAGGCTTTCTGCAGGTCGAGGAATATTTGAATTCCACTGCAATGTGCAAGTCTTGGTTTCCCAAAGTGTCGGTCAGTAGCGTTGCAACTCTGAGTTTGAAGTAAGCCACGGACAGCCCGGCAATGCGATTCCACGCGGAGCACTGCATTGATCGTTCCTCTACCTGGCATGTATGCAAACTGCGGGATCTCACACAGTGTGGGTAAGCATTGATCGCGAGCTTTTCGTGTGATCATCCTCAGAACGGCCTTACCAACTGGCTCTTGCAAAGCCAGGATACGTAGGTTGGAAACCTTGGTGCAGTTTTTGCCACGCTTGGGAAGGAAACAGGCCCACCCATCGCGCCATGATTGAGGCACCCACGGAATTGGCATATTCCACCACACGGTCAAGCAAGGAAATAAAAGTGATGCAATCTCCTGGGCAAAAATCTTGTAAAACATTGCAGGAGCGAACGGTGGTGCAACACTTTTCATTGCTGGAATCCGTTCGATTGCAAAAATGAGCTCATCCAAAGTAAAAGGAACCCCGGGTGCGCGACCTGCAGGGAGGACAATAGGATGTCCCTGCCAGGTAAGCGCAATGTGATTGCAGTAAGCTGCAGTTTCTTCAATTGGCGTGAGAAAATTGCCAGACTCCCCACGAAGGTGAGCCCTTTGTCGGGATTGCATGGGGGTGTGTTTTGCAATGACTTTGTGCAGTAAGAACGGATCTTGATATTTGTGGGCCACTTCAGCCTCTGCTAGAAGTTTTTCAACTTTCATCCGCCTTCTGGTAGCCGCAAATTTCCGATGCACCTTGTCCAACGCATGAAACCGTGAAAAATGATGCCAAGCAGAAAAGATTGTCTGAAGCGTAGCTCGATGTGGGTGAAGATACTTCCGTCGATGATGCCATTTATTCATGGTCAGCTGCTGAGAGTCGAACTCTGATGTTGGAGGCGCACGTCCAAAGTGTTGCAAAGCACCTTGATTGAGCATCTGGTGAATCCAGGGTAGTGGGTCGGTTTCACTGGCAGGATGTTTCAAGCTTTTTCTCAAGTCATCCACACAGGAACCCCATTGAGGAGTCTGCATGTGATAAGCCATCTTGCATTGCTCTTTCACATGAAAGGTGAGCGCAGAGCTCGTTGGCCTAGTCTGGAATCTTTTCTCACATGCAAGGCTGCAAAGAAGAGGTATATGATAATGTATGCCACTTGAGGCAACAAAGGGAGCTTCTGGAAGTTGAATGACATCTTTAGCCATTGTGTCAGCATAGTGCAGTCGTGTGCATACAAAGTCAATCCGAGATCCCGGCCCATCCCAACTACAAAGAGTAGGACCATGTTCCGATGTCCAACTGTTCAAGGCAACAATGTGATGATCAAGCAGCGCTTGTGCGAAAAGGCCCATGTCCTTGTGCTGCTTGCCTGTCTGCTTGCAATGTGAATGCATAAAGTGTCCGAATTGCACCAATCTTGGAGTGCTAGGTAGGGAGCAATTAAAGTCACCACACATCAGCAATAAATTGCGCTTAGGCAGTTTGCCAAGTAGTTCATGGAGGGTTGTCCACACCTGCTTGCGGCGGTCAAATTGTGCCTTGGTGCCAGAATCAACATATTGATAGACAGCCACAATGTCTAATGGTCGATGAGGTAGGTGAATGCGGCAATGAATCAGCCTACCAGTGATGACGGAAGCCCATGCAATTTGTGATTCATTGCAAAGGCGTTTAGAAATCAAAATCATAATCCCATTAGATAGATCACTTGAGCAGCCATCATGTAGAATATGCCAATGTTCATGTCGCCAAGTCGAGTGATAAGACCAGTGTGTTTCTGTCAATACTGCACAATCAACCCGCTGTTGATGCAGCCATGTCAATGCATCTTCATATTTGTGTCTTGAGAGGCCATCCGCATTCCAGTGAACTGCCACAAGTCGATTTCGGGGCTTGTGTTCCACTGGTTGTGATGGTGCAATACTTGGTGGTTTAAAGGAGGAGGCAGGTCTTGGGCAAAAGTCGGCAGGGGCAACAATTTGCTGCCCCTTGTACCATGTGAAGCCAAGTTTCGATGCTCGTTCATAAGCTCGAAGGAGGCTTCTCTTCTTTACCTGAGTTTTGGTTTTAGAGGATGTCGACAAACGGCCGAAGCCAACTGCTGGCCAACTGCCATGTTGCTTTGCAGAGCAAACTTGACGAATCCAATGACTATCATCTGCTCCAGTGCCCTCCATGGCAAGGGCACAACCCTCGCTTCTCTGTCTCAAAAATGCAGTCGAAGTGAATGAAGATGTAAATCCAACAACGTAAACAAACAAACCCAAATGCCAATGGCACATAGAGACAGGCTGGACTTGGGACCAGCAAGTGCAATTCACAAAAATCAACGCTAATAGCTATGATCCTCAAATATGTGAATAAACAGGGTGCAGTGGTGCCAATCAGGGCAGTCCTTCAAATTGGAGCCGTCACTCAATCAAAGCCAAGATGCAGGTCAAATTCAGTAACTTGAAGAGGTATGCAAGCAGTGGCGTATGAATGAAGGCCAGTAAAAAAGTCGGAGAAGGCTGCTATGGCGAAACGGCTGCGGAGGCGCAGGCAGGAGGAAAACTAAGAACCAACTAACTAGTGCCCCACTACTACAGCGGCGATCGCACCCAGTCAGGATATTTTAATCCTCTTGAGCACTTAGAAGCTTGAAATCTTGTTTCCATGCAGGTTCAAGGTCTGCAGAGATGTGAGGCTTGCAAATGCTTCCCGTGGAATCTGTGGAATCTCGTTGGATCTCAGGTTCAAGGTCTGCAGAGATGTGAGGCCGGCAAATGCTTCCCGAGGAATCTGTGAAATCTCGCTGGATCTCAGGTTCAAGGTCTGCAGAGATGTGAGGCCAGCAAATGCTTCCCGTGAAATCTGTGAAATCTGGTTCCAGCTCAAGTCCAAGGTCTGCAGGGATGTGAGGCTCGCAAATGCTTCCCGTGCAATCTGTGAAATCTGGTTCCAGCTCAAGTCCAATGTCTGCAGAGATGTGAGGTTCGCAAATGTCTCCCGTGGAATCTGTGAAATCTGGTTGCCATACAGGTTCAAGGTCTGCAGAGATGTGAGGCTCGCAAAGGATTCCGGTGAAATCTGTGAAATCTCGCTGGATCTCAGGTTCAAGGTCTGCAGAGATGTGAGGCCAGCAAATGCTTCCCGTGGAATCTGTGAAATCTTGCTGTATCCCAGGTCCAAGGTCTGCAGAGATGTGAGGTTCGCAAATGTCTCCCGTGGAATCTGTGAAATCTTGATGCCTACCAGGTCCAAGGTCTGCAGAGATGTGAGGTTCGCAAATGCTTTCCGTGAAATCTGTGAAATATTGTTGCCATACAGGTTCAAGGTCTGCAGAGATGTGAGGCTCGCAAATGCTTCCCGTGGAATCTGTGAAATCTTGTTGTCTCGCAGGTCCAAGGTCTGCAGAGATGTGAGGTTCGCAAAGGCTTCCCGTGGAATCTGTGAAATCTTGTTGGATCTCAGGTCCAAGATCTGAAGGGCAGTAAGGTCTTGAAAGGTGTGCGCTGGGATTTCTTGCAGTTTGTTCTCACTGAGGTCCAAAATTTTCATGTGCTTTGAGTGCAAGAACAACTTTTGAGGCAAAGAACTCAGCAAGTTCCCCTGGACAATTCGATAGCCGCTCTCGTCTGTCTTTCCACCCAAGAAGAGTTTTTCCAGCTTTGGCACCGGCTTCAAGAGCTCTTCCGGCAGCTGCCTCAAGTTGTTCTGGCTCAGCGACAGAAGCCGCACGTTTTTCAAGCCAAGGAAAGCCTCCTCGTCCAGCGACGTGAGGTTTGCACGGCCCAAATCCAAGACCTGACGGCAGCACGAATCTCAACGCTGCCGATTGGTCTGAATATCAATAGGTCTTCCCTTCTTGCTACAACCGTTCTACGTAAATTTCAATATTGGAAATCGGACCGGATCCAATATTCAGTCTGATGTGTCATGTGACCATGTGGCATATCCTCACGGAAACCTTCCAAGTGGTATGTCAACTGAGGTCCACACTTGCAGCTTCGCACTTTGGGCAAACAAGCCACCACGCAAGTTCTTCAATGAGTTGCCAGATAAGGCGAGCACCTTCAGATTCTTGGGCAAAGCGCCAGGAGCGATCTCTGTAATTCTGAAATTGCTAAGGCTTAGCTGGTTGTAGCGAAGGATGTCGGGAACGTCGCAACGTTCCAAGCGTAAACTCTGATTGGCCAAAGGCTCGCAGCGGCAAGGAAAGCATCTGAAATCATTTGGATGCTGCCAAGGGTATGAGGCCCCATACAAATTCCAGCAAATCATCAGCAGCAAAAGAGATGAGTAGGAACCAGCAATGAGACTGCGCATTGTCGGCATTCCTCCACGTCTGCCACGTCTTTCACCTCTGCCCTTTCCAAGTTGATCGTGGGCCAAACCACCTTCCCTACC